>BMAT01000025.1:202431-212546 GCA_019649035.1 Elysia marginata
GGACTAGTTCGAACAGAAAGTTTTGTTTTCTTAGCAACATTAACAAAACCTTTGTCCCTGATAGAGATTACTTGAAATTCGTTTCAAAATCATATGAAACAATTGAAAGTAATACAGAACTCAGAGTAACATGCTTAGTTACAAATATATAATTCTTTATTGTGCAGCCTTGCAGGCTTTAACCCTCAAGCACGCTAGACCGCCCTATTCATTTAAAGTGTTAAACCACAGAGGTCTAATAATGTTTTTTTTTTACTGTTGTTTGCTTTTTTCAATTGACAAGGTCTATGAGGGTCTTAGAAACACCTTCTAGCAACAGGCAAAGGACATAGACGTAGCTCTTGACATTTTATCTTTAAGACATCTTAAGCAGTTTGCACATGGTTTAAAAGGCTGAAACTTATGTTTTCATTGATATTTAGAGTAAATTTTGGTCTAATTATGCTGGTTTTAGTTTAATACATCTTGGAATGAGTAAATCAAATAACGTCGGGTCTTCTAGTTATTTATGTGAATTTTTTAAAATAGGTAAAAATGTGAGTTCTTAACTTTTTACAAATTTCAAGCTCTTATATGAACTTTTTCCATTCCTTTCATTCTAGATTTAGTAGTATTTTTATAGAGAGCTTGAATTTTCCTTTAATTTGATGTATAGTTGATATATGTGAGCCTACTGCCTGATTTTTAAACATATTTTAAAGTTGGTCCAAAATACACTTTTTTATCTCCATTGTGGAAATGTCCAAAATGGGATTTTTGCCATGTTTGAGGTAAATAAAATCCAACTTGTATGATTTGGAGTGATCTGAAAAAAATTGAGCGTGTTGTCAGGTATATGAAGATTGTGCATCAGAAGAATGAACGCTGTATGATGACAAATATTTCAGTTAGAGTAAGCCAAAAATGGCTTTTTTAGCAATAGCATGTGTTGCGCATTTTTCGTCGACTTCAAAATTGCGTAAAATTTAAAAAAAAAAAAGATACAACGATAAATTTGGTATCAAAATACACAGAATCAAAATATCTGTTCATATAAATAGTCTACATTTCCCCAACGCGACAATCTAATTTTAGTTTGGAGTAGCTAATCATATCATATGGCTTGTAAATACGTTTACATTTTTAGGGCAAATTTTCACATGACATTTAACCCTTTCAGACCCCATCCCCCAGCCTAATTCTTTCCCCTGCCTGGCCTCCCATAACAGACGGCCTACCTTTAGATCTACCTCCATCTTCATCATCACTCGCCCTATCACTGTCAAAATCATCATCACTCGAACTGTTGTCATAATATTCCTGATGAAATTCTGCTTCATCGGCGTCAGAATCGGCCAAAGCATCCATAATCTGTTGTACAGTGAAACGTATAGGTCTAGCCCTTTTCCTTGAGTAAGTGCTTGGTTCGTCACACGATCGTTTCATTGTTAATTTTGACAAAATATCCAAAGAAATCAACTGTGAACAACTTTCTACACAAGAGACGCCATTTACAAATACAAATCCCGCACCAATCGCAAGAATAGACCACGATTTGACGGTATTTTTAGCTCTTTTCCACCTGCTGTCCCAGATACCGAAAATTCGGTAACCTGGCATTATAGCATTTTACGCAGTTACCGAAAAGGAGGTAACTCGGCATGGTAAGGTTAAGGTGTCACACAAACAAACCCTTGAGCTTGTAGGGTTGTTTTTTTTTTTTGTTTGCCTGACGGTTCATTCAGAACATTTAAATACAAACAAATGTGTTCTTGTTTTTATCTTTTCAACAATAACAAACCACTTCTTTGTTCACTCAGAGTGGGAAAAATAATAGAATTGACGATGTTCTATAATGCATGTACATTGTAAAGTTTAACCCCCTAAATCAAACCAACCTTTGGATCATCTCCAAACAAATCTTTTACAACTGCCATCATGGTATCTGATTTTGCCAATACTTTCTGTAACTGAAAAAAAAATGAGAATAATTATAGTTGTTTGTTTTTTTTGCATGGCCTTACAAATATACTGCTGACAAATAAATGACTGCATTTAAATCTACAATAAAAGCAAGTCACATTTAAAGTATACCTTAGCTTTGCACAACTAAACAAGGTGAGTTTTGTGTGAAACACATTTTGCAACAACAAAAAAAGGGATTTTTACTCAACATTCACATTCAAGATGCCATATAATTGAGCAAAGCATTTTTCTGGCTTTTTCCACAACAAGGGTTTTTACAAAGCTCTCTTGATTTTTGTAAAATTATTTTATTTGGTAAGAAGTAAAAGAAAAAATTTAAGAGTCTGTGGCATTTTTGCAAATTAAAATGACTAATAGATGCCTCACTAGAACTCAGTTAGACATACCTTAATACGTATTTTACTAAGTATTACATTTTTTTGTTGTTGAAAATTGCTGATCTTTCAAACATAATTATTCCTCATAATGCAATCTGTGAATCCCTGCCTAGTATTAATTATTTATAGAACTTATCTGTTGATACTCACTTCATGTTGGTCATATAGAACTTCTTTCATAATGGCCAGTTGTTTAGCTTCAGCTCCAGTAAGTTTGCTCTTTTGTCTCTCTAGTAAAAAAATACTCTCTTAATAAGCCATATAAAAAAAGCAAAAATTTAAAATAGACATAGTGTGCAGATTTTTCAGATTAATTCACCTTGTACATCCAATACCTCAGAACTGTTGTAAAAACAAACTCATATTTATCAGCTTTACCTCTCCATTTAGTTTGCTGAAAAGTTCAACTTAAAACAATACCATTTGGAACAAGTCTTTTTTGTGTTTGCAACAGCAAGCTTTAGATTTTATTATCAGCTCTACAAGCTATTGTTTGCCAGCCTTGCAGTACCAATTTCTCCACTATGCGAAGATTTTCTATAGCTATCTCAACTGATATGCATCATTCTTCTCCTCAAAGACATCATTTCACATTTGAATTTCCACACCCAGTATGTCACAATGTTATAACATGGACATTTGTGAACTTGGAACATATCCTTATAGTTATAATGTCTAAAAGGGGTCTAAAAGGGGCGAAGCTTCAGCAAAAGAAGGCAAATGATTTTACTGAAATTTCTACTCACTAATATTTCCTTTCAGTCAGATTTTTCTGAAAAATTTGCATAGTATGTTGTAAATAAATATCAAATTGTCTAAAGGTTGACAGAATTTTGTTATTCTATGACTACTCCTTCATTGTCATGCTTTTTAAGCCGTAAATAAATATTAAATTGTCTTTATAGAATTCTGTTATTCTGTATTGCCCGGCTTCTTAAGCCATAATTAAGTATCAAACTGTGTAAAGGTTGACAGAATTCCATTATTCTATGACAAGTCTTCATTGCCAGGCTTCTTAAGCCCACTTGTATGGAATCAAGCAATTATATTGCACATTTAAAGGAATTATTTTTTTCCCACTCCTGACACCATAAGATATTGGAATCAGTTGTAAGAACTAAGATAAAAAAATATTTCAAAAACAAAACTGTAAGTGTTTTAATTGTACAATACTTTTTAAAAATTTATCTTTTGAAATACTGACCACACCTTTTCTTAATTTTTCCAGCTTCACAGACATATGATTCTTTGACTTGTGAGCCTCTTTCCTTAAAAACTGAAATAAAAAGAACAAGAGAGTTAAAGTTTTATTTACAATTTGATGATAAAAGTGTATAACTTTCATATCATGATCATAAAAGAGGCTAGATTATTAAACAAAGAAACCAGTTGCAGTCATCTCTGCAGTCAATGAAACCTATCCCTTCGGAATCCGATTCTTTGAGGATCACTTAATTTCAAACATAAACTAAACAGGGTTGTAAATGGCCAATGAAAAAAGAGCAGAACTTGACAGCTGAGATTCTTACTGCTCTGGAATCAATAGAACTATAGAGGCAAGGGAAACTCTCTAAAAGGCTTGTAAGAGCAGGAGTTGTGCTCTTAATTAAGTTTAATACTGCAAATGGTTACTTACAGGCAGGTGTTGAACTACTGATTGATTTTTTTTCTGAATGAAATTGAGAAGAACATTTGAGCTGAAATCCCAAATTTGAGGGGGGAAAAGCTGAGATCAGCTTAAATCTGAAATATTTAGATCCCTGAAAAAACCTTGTAATTATTGAGCTGTCCTTTAAATATACTACTCTTCAAACTCTCATTTGAAAATACTTTTGCTGTTGTATCCGCTTGTGGTATGGTAAGACATCCAATGTTTATGGTGATTTGAGATGTCAACATTTTGAGGATCGGTGGTAGTAGTTCAAACTAGTTTGACCATGCAAAAAGAACTTGCAAAATCTTAAGGAGGCTAGATTAGGTTGTTTGAATTTTAACGTCTCCTTTCAACTACAAGGTTATGTCAGAGACGGCGCTTGGGACAATTGAAATCGTTCTGCCACACTGTGATGTAAGGAGCGCTTGCATAAACCACACCCAGTCACATTATCCTGACACCGGGCCAACCAGACTTAGCACTAAATCCATAATGCCAGACACTAGGCGGATCAGCTGCTAATACCAATTTTAAAGTCCTTGGTTTGACTTGGTTGGGGATCAAACCACGCACCTCCCGATCTCTGAGCGAATGTCTTACCACTAGGTCACAAAGCCGGTCAAATCTTAAGGAGGAAATGTGCATGTGATAAAGTAATTTGATCAACAGAGCCATGATTTAGAAGGATCACCATTCTAATCATGTGCCATGCAGTGAAAAATTGGCAATCTTGTCCTTCCATTCTAATCTATCCCTCATTGCCTCCAATGTTTCCATCACTCTTTATTTGCCAAGTCATTTTGTCAGACCATGTATCATCATCTTTCGTTGTCTACCCTTATTATATTTTTTCAATTGAGCATTTCTGCTGTCAATAGACATTCAAGTTTTTTCCTTCTCATCATATGTCCAAAAAAAGTTGCCTAGTGTTTGAGAATTTTGTGTAAAGATGAGCGTTTTCTTTGTGTTTTGATAAGGCCTATTTCATTTGATTTCATTGCTGTCCGTGATATTCGGAGTGTTCTTCTCAAGAACTATATTTCTATTGCCTCAAATATTTTCTGTGTCTGTTTCCAGATCATCCATGATTAACATCAATACATTAAGATAGGTTCTATATAGCACTAAAGAGCTCTGCCTTGTTTCGGTGGAGATGTTTTTATTTTTTAGGAATACTCTTATTTTCTGAAAGGCCATTTTAGCTAGTAATTCTAAATGATATTTCTGCTGTGTTTCTTCAGACGCTTGCATTTAAGGTTCGTCAGTATTAGAATTTCTCTCGCTGTTTTAGTTTGATTCATTGGATGCATAGATCACTAGATGTTTGAAAATAATCCTGCTTCCCTTTAGTCACTTTAAGATAAAGAAGCATCATACTAGAAAAAAAAGAAGGTGAGTAAAAGGAACATGGTGGTCATCACAATGAAATGCTTGGAAAGGTGGTTGGAAGTTTTGCCATGATTGGATTAGAATTTAAAAAAAAAAAAAACAGTTTTCATCACAGGCTAAAGCAAGGTGTGAATTGAAAAAAAAAACCAACCCAATATCAATTTTTAAACATTTCAAGGCATTTGACCTAGCAAAACAAATTCTAGCTCTAGGATAGCATAATATAAAGTTTCAACAGAACTTTATTTTTTTTAACCAAGATGTGAAAGAACATCCCGAAGTGCAAACAATGTTAATCAATTCCATTGCCAACAACAACAGGCATATGCAACATTGTTGTAAATACGAGTACCAGTAATTAGATTTGAATTAATGCTTCTTTATAAATAACATGAAAAAAGATTATTAAAACTATACAAATGGATATTTTATAGATGTTATATCTTCTACTGTTTTATAAATTCAATGATTGATTGTTGATGTCAGAACATTCTTTGTGGCCAGAAATTAATAAAATTTCATAATGAGCCTCATAGATCACCTAAAAACTACATTAAATTGATAATTGAAAATATGTGCATCTGTGAAGTTGGCGGAAACCTGCTAATAACAGATAGTTCACAAAAACTTACTTTACAGATAAAAAATATACCTAATCCAAAGGTTTGAAAAATTTACCCACCACTTCCTCAGGAGTAGCTCGATACACAGTCAAGTCATTAACAGAGTCCTGACAAAAAAAAGAGAAGTTGTTATTTTCCGTTAAAAAAAAACAACATTGTATTAACCATAAGGGCAAGTGCAAGATTTATACAGCAATGAAAAATCAGAATAGGACAGCCCAAGCTACCAAATGTCTTGCACCCAGGGCAAATGAGTAGGAAGTCAAAAATTCTTCTTATGAGAAAATGCCATCTGGCGATTTCTTTCTTCTTTTTCCTTACATTTCAAATGAACAAAAGTTTCAATGTATTTCTACAAAACATTGATAATTTCATCAATTTTATGCCGTTTGAAAGCTTAAAGTTAAACAAGTGTCTTACTAAAAACAGCAACGCCTTAGAAGGTGAAAATAGCGACATGCGACTCATTCACCCAAGACGCAAGACAAACATGAAAATTCACTAGGTGCATAAGAAATATTTCTGACTCATAAAAGTTATTTACTTTGGTTTTAATGCTATAGAAAAACATTTAATTCATGTCAAGATTTGGAAGGACATTCTAGAAAACTAAAGATTCATATCTATCTCCACTTTCAGATTGATTTAGCTGAGGGTTTATTGTGACTTAAATCTAAAAAGCTTATCTTATCTAAAAATATGAATGTTTAGCTAAATTACAAGTGCTTGGTCAAAGGCTATGCTGTAGCCTCACTTCCAAATTCTCAATAATCTATAATATAATAATAATAAGTCACTTGTGGCGCCTAAAATCCAATAAAACAGTGCTTGGTGGCGCTAATACATTATAGCAGAATAAAGTATCAAATACAAATACATAAAAACTATTGCTCTACATGCCCCTGTCATTGGTTGAAAGCTAAAGAAGAGAGTGACCAGGCTTTTTTACTGTCAAAGCTATAGGCCGCTTGACAAACAAAATGAATTATGTAGGCCCCAATACCATCTAGGCCTTTGATGCCAGAAAAAATTCTGTTTACCATTAGCACAGGTAATAATATTTAGGGAATAGAGACGTGTGATGTACCCTGGTCTAAATCCACTTAAAGTGACGTCAAAGGAATATTCACGTCCAAATAAAAAAGAGGATATTCAAAGAGAAACATGTTCATCCTTTAAGATTCCCTTTAAATGTTTTCAAAACGCTATGAAACTCATTTCACCTGTCAAAGTGTTTGTAGGCAAACTTAAATTTTGGCTTTTTTGCATTTGTGTCAACTTCTGACATCTTAATAATAGCCTAACCATTGCTGCTTCGGGAGGGTGACCCCTGTGCACCCTTGTGCCTTTGTAATACCATCTTGTTATCTATGGCAGGCACATCAAACCTCTGATGTGGCTTCTTTGTCTATATAAACATCAGAGGTTTGATGTGCCTGCCATCGTTATGTGTCTCAACACTGAAAGCAAAACCTCTCAGGTTAGTTAGGCCACATAGTGTCAGTAATCAGTGTGTAAAAGTTATTGTTGGTAGCTTCTCTTTGGTCACCCAGCAATGGCAACTAACTAAGTAAAGTTTCCTGAGTTTTTATTTCAAGGATGTACATTATGATTTGGGGATGAGCGGAGGCACAATAGGTAGGGCAGTTGACCGCTATCTGAGAGGCTTAAATTTCGAGCCCCAGTCAGGGCAAACTTTTATTTGCTCTCCTGTGCCCATTCAGCTAGGTCTCTTAAGACTTGGCAAAAGTAAAGGCGGTGAGGAAAGCAATGGCAAACTACCTCAATATGCCTTATGCCAGAAAAATCAGGACTGTGCTCTTACTTCCCTCATGCTTGTCTCAAGTATGGGAAACTTCACTTACAGTATGGTTATTCACATCTGTTTATCCCATCTAGAGGAATTTTCACTTGTTAAACATTGTTGACAGTAATTAAAACAAATAAACTTATGGGGAATACTTTCAAATAAGTTCTAGCAAAAAGTCCAGTATTTAAATCAATGCTCAAAATTCAAAATCTATGTGACTGTTGTACAAAAGAAATCAACAATTAATTTATTTGAGGGGAACAGACACGTAGATATAAAAAGAAATGTGGGCAGCATTCATATATAAGCTTGCATTTTAGATGAAACCTTATAACTAAAATAAAAACTTGTAAGTTTAAGTATTGTTGTATAAGTATAAGTCAATACATACATCCCATCCCGGCCGCTTAGGGATTGAAGGCTTTTTTCTCTTGTTTTGTCCCACACGATAAAACGACATACTCCTTTCAGCTTGTCTGTCATTAGTGTCAGAATTAGCAGAAAAAAATGTTTAAATGTAAATGAGAAAAATTGGACAGCTCATTGATGAAAAGGTCAAACAGTAATGATTTTTGTTCAAGTTTAAAATGAAAAATAATATTTATGCATCTAGACCTAATTAAAGTAAAGAGCAATCTATTGGTTTTTCTTTTTGTTTTTTTTAGGTAACATTAATTGATGCGGAGTGCCGCTGTGACAATTAACGCAACGTTTATTACTATAGAGAGTAAAAAAAACTTGGCATTTGTTGCTACAAAGTAAAGATGTTAAAATTTAACACTGGAATTAAATATGAAAATTTGATTGGCTGCCTTCCTGACTGTGACATTTTACTCAAGACTTGGATTATTCCTGCTTTGATCTTAACTTCATTCATTCTCTCTCTGTCTCTCTCCCCCTCCCTCTCTCTTGCTCTCTCTATCTCTCTTTATTTTAGCCTGGTTTCTCAACTTTATCTTCTTTCTTTCTCTCTTTTTTGATCATGGCCTTGTTTCTTCTTCTTCTTCTGCTTTTTCTTCTCCTCAGTCTCTCTCCAAGGCTATCCCAAACTAGAATCTAGGTTAAATTTAATCTAGACTCAGACCTTGTAAACTGGAACTTGTTTCTCCTTCTCTCTAGTACGAAATCTCGATCAAGGCATTTTTCTGTCATTCCTGATCTAAGTTCAAACCTTATTTCTTTTTCCTCCTTTTCACAGTCATACTCTCTCTCTCTCTCTCTCTCTCTCTTTCTATCTCTCTTGATCTGGTCTAGATCTAGAAGCAAGGCCTTGTTTCTTATTCTCTAAATGGCTCTGGTCTAGCTATCTAGACATTCGACCAGATTTATAGGGCTCAGGCCTAATTTCTAAGTGCTCAAAAGAGCAAATATGTCCAAAAATTTCTGTGTAGTTGAATATGATTGCAAAATGCTTGTGAAAATCAATCAGCAAGTAAACACATAACATGTGGGGTAGGCTACTGCTTTTTATCGAGAGCCCTCGAGAACCCTGCATATATCTCAAAATAACACATTACAATAGTAAAAATTTGTAGAAAAAAACTGAAGCAAACCATAGATTTCATGTATTTGTAGCCTAAAGTCTAGATATAGGCCTACTTTCTACGGTGACAGTGGTGATGGCATCAATATGTTGTCTGCTGGGTAGTAATAATAATAATAATAATAATAATAATAACGGCTTTTTATATAGCGCCTATTCCAACAGGTGTTAGCTCTAGGCGCTTTACATACATACTTTCAATTACATACTTAGGTACACTTTCACAACAAAACATAAGTTTGCTCCAGGTGCTTTACATACGTACTTTCAAGCATACGTCTTAGGTACATGTGTAAAGCAGATTAAAATCATTTAAAGAAAAAGAAAGAAAAAGGAAAAGTTATTTAACTAACATAATCAGTGGGGACCTACTTAATACATGTATACTTCTGGAAAAGATGCGTCTTTAGAACCTTTTTGAAATGATCTAAACTTGTTGTTTGTCTTAATTCTTCAGGGATTTTATTCCAAGTAGATGGACCCACGAAAGAAAAAGCTCTCTCTCTGTAACCCTTAAAATGCACTCTAGGAATTGATAATTTATTCGTAGTTCTAGATCTTTTAATGATCTTGATGGTGTATAAGGAACCAACAAATCAGAGATGGTAGAGGATAGGTGGACCCCGGGGTCCACTTAACCAAAACCAAGCTTTTAGGATAGGTGGACCCCGGGGTCCCCTTAACCAAAATCAAGCTTTTAGGATACGTGGACCCCGGATCCGGCTACATACATATGTACTGGTTTTGTAGACCC
>BMAT01000025.1:283863-294724 GCA_019649035.1 Elysia marginata
ACCTATACCTGTGAAAAAACACATTTAAAATTAATATCAAAGGCAAATAAAACATAAGTGGTCTGAGAGCAAACAGCTTCAATTGATCAATAAGAGCATTCAATGTTCTACACATGAGGTTTTATTTTTGAAAACTTGCTTAACCAATTTAAGGAAAGAAGTCTATTCAGTCTTTTATAAAGAATTCTTCTTTTTTGGTCTTTTTAATTTTCTTGTTGTTTTTTGTTTCAGGGTGTCCAATGTGCCAAAAGGGCCTTCTGCAAAATTTCTTGTTGAAAACAGTAAGTGTGACACACATTTCTACACATTATTATGCCTCTTCTGGAGCAGAGTATTATTCTTTTTTAATTTATTCAATAGCTTGAGAAAATAATTGAAAATTTCTATTTCTCAAAAACTGTATTTTATTATAAGATACTTAGAGGTGAATTGTTAAGCATTTGCCGGCTGCTTGGTTTAACCATGGTGAAGCTTATAAACTATTAATACTTTATAGCACAAGCAAGGTTGAATTTAAAGAAAGCAAACAGTAGAAATTAGATCTTTTTGTCATATTACCAATTAAATGCCAAGTTCTGCATAATGTTCAATACTTTTTTCAGCCTTAAAGCTTTTCCTTTTTCAATAATAAATTTTTATGTTATGTATTAGCTTGTATTGTCTGACTATATTTTTTCCTCACCATCCATAAGATGAGTTTTTCTTATTGTTTCTCCAAACACAAAATAGATGTTGTAACCTAGACATTGCCCATTGAAAAATATTGCTGGCTTTAATAGAAAAACTAGTGAAATTTAATGAAAGAAAAATTACAAAATATTACCTTAGAAGAAAATACAAATGTCTTTGTTTTTCATTTCACAGTTCACACAATGAGTGAGCTTAAATTAACAGGCAACTGCCTTAAAGGATCCCGTCCACTATTGTCTTTTGATAAGGTAAAGTATTGATTTTCAAAAAGATAAAACAGTGAGAGCACAAACCATTCCACTTTTTTATAGCTGAATAATATGACCCTTTGCAGTTATGCTTAATTTTTTTTTTGTGGCAAAAGGACATGAAGAAAACTAAGATGCCAGATAATCTCCATCAAATGTGTCTGTGCAATAATGATCATGTGATTTGTTTGTTTTGGCTGAGGCAGTCAAGTCCAGATGATTCAAACCTTCGCAGTTTGGATATTTGTTCTATTTGAACTTAACTCAGATTACTGATTTTATCTTTTTTTTTTTATGTCATGTGTACTGTAAATTTGAATTGTGGATAAATGGAAGATAAAGTTTGTTCTTGTCTGGTTTGAAATATTTAGACTAGAACTGTAATGACAAGTCATTTTCAGTTAGCAGGTCTTTCCAAAACTCTCAGTTGGTCTTAATTTTTTAAAATTGATCATAAGAAAAAGCTTGTAGGAGTGGTATAAAAATATGTACCTGATCTTTCTATTGAAGCAATTGTAAGTGAATGGAATGGTTAATTCACAGTTCTAAAGGGAATTAAAGTCTTTTTTAAAATTCATATGTTTAGTGGGAACATTTAGTTTTGGAATCACTCTGTTCAATTATGTACATCAAAAAATTATACTCACTGAACTGCATTGCTGCTTTGTTTACATCTAAGAACTATCGAACTGTTTTTTTTTTTGTTCTTTTTATCAAATCAATGAGTTATCATTCGTCTCTCAATCAGACATTGATATATTCTTTCTGAAGAGAGTTTACAAAAAACAGGCCTCTCAAAGCATCTTCTCATAATGTTTTTAATTAAAGCAAAATATCCTCTATAGCTATGCATAGTAGGAGTTTTTAATAAATTTGCTACAAATGGTTATTGCCTCAACCACTATTATCAGGATTTCATTTGTAGGGACTGGAGGAAAAATAAAACTAGAGTTGTTTCTTATGAAGTCAAACTAAGAACTGCAAATGAGGGCAGTGAGTACAGAGCAAAAACAATCCTGGCACATATGCTGACAATTTTTTAGGTGAAATTTGAGTGTCTTTTACTTCAAATTAGTCTATGTAACTGTTACAGTTGTTTCTAGCCCTGTAAAACAATTTTCAATTAAAAGTCTTTTGTGATGATGGACAAAATATTTCAAGAGGTACTAAATAAAATAAGACTACTTTAAAAATGCTATTATTTTGTATCCTTTTTAAACTGCATGACTGTGTAGTGTTGTAGATTTTATATGGGACTACTGTACTGATATTCCATGTTGCTAAAAAAATGCTTAGGCTGTCACGACAACAGACAGACCTTTGTCACAACCTCAAATATATACTATGATATTGACTTTGTATAAGCTGCAAACAGATTTTTACTTTTTTTCCTCTAGAACTTTGACTCTGAGCCTCACTGGCAGCTGCTGAAAGAGCTATTTATCCAGGTAACGTTCAGATTGTTCACAAAGTTGCATATCTAACAAGTATCGTTATTATTTTTTTAGTAAGATAATTTTTTCCTTTAATAAAATACAGGAGAGTAAAATTGAGAAAACTGATGGAAGTTCGACGGCTTTTGGGGAAGGAGAATTTTCCGGCTTGTGCAAAAAGTGAAACTTCCCAAAAATTAACAAAATGTGTATTTCCGATTCTTATTAGTCAAGGAAAGTATGTTAGACAGCCTGTTTCTCCCAAATCTGACAGATGGTGAAAATGTTTGAAATACTTTATGAATGCAGTTTCAGCTTCATGTCATGTGGCCGCTTCTGCCAAGATCTGAGCTTTATGGAGATATTGGAAAGGGCTTGTTTTTTTCTTATTCTCAGTAGTCAATGTTTAGACAAAGATACCTCCGAACAAACCAATTTGTCGTTCCGAATTTATCACGAGGCAAAACAAGTTCAATGATGATGTAGCAACTAAATAGTGAATTGCTTTTCAAGAACATTGATTTGGGATTGAATGCTGAAAAAAATAGTAATTCTCTTGAGATTGAATGCTGCAAATAATAGTAATTGTCATATGATTTGAAACCAAATACAGAAAACTGAAATTCTTATTCCCCAAAGGTGTTTTTTTAACTTATGTACAAAAGGTATGCCATATTTGAGTCATTTTCTTTTTTTGTTTTTTTTTGTTATGTTTTTAAAGCCTGAGAAACTGAAGGAACACGTCAATTTGAACATGCTAGATCCCATGAACAATGACAGTTCAGTGCCCCAAATGACGTTTTGTACGTTTTTTTCAGGCAAGGAAAATTTTCGTTGCTTTCAGAAATTTTGAATAGTATCACTGGTATGAAATCTTACCTCCAGCAAAGCACATCGTTCCTATACCTATGCAACCTGCAACTTTGGACCTGGATCTAGATCTAGGTCCTCTGGATCTGAATCAAGACAGCGGTCATAATTTTTTTCTTATCCAATTTTAAATCTATCTCTAGGGTTTATTGAGAAAGCCCAATCTAGCTCTAGAAAATAAGAGTAAATGGGGTATTCTGTAGAGTACCAAGATAAGATATTGCTTGTAGAATAAAAGCCCTTTAGAGAATTTTGAAAAACATTTCCACTAATGAATAGGTTTGAATAATTAAAACTTTTTTTTTTATGTCTTGAGTTGTGTATTTTTTCCTCTGTTTAATTTTGTATGATAAAATGAATGCAAATCACGAGGAACAACGTAACAAAGTAAATAATGGCTGTCCTAGTGTATTTTAAACTGTTTTAGTACATCAAGATGGTGTGTATGTATGATGCAAGGAAAATAAGTGGTATACGATATGAGTGTATATTGAGTATTTGTTATAGATTGGTGGTTTCCGAAAATGGGAATGTTTAAGAGTCAAGACGCAACAAAAGTGATACATATACATGGATCTCTCTTACAAAAGGTAGCAAAGGAAGACTAGTGACTACCTATGTACCATTTTTTTCATTCTAGGGCCCAGCAGACCATTATATTGCCAGGATCCAGTGGGAACCAAATCGTCCAAAGTTTTCACCAAAGGGTGTATTTAGGGTCCTGTTTTTTTCATTTCAGGGAGTATGCCAAGAGAAAGTTTCTTGCAATTTTAATGTGTGTCAAATTTATTAAAATTCATCTTTGTAAAAATTTTGTTAACCATGTTATTAGAAATATCAAGGACGCAAACCAAATGCATACAATATCTTTTTGTTTTCCATTTGCATGCAGACATTTGGCACACCCAACCATCATCCAAAAAGCCAGCCATTCACAGACCATGTATTCACATTTTCAATTGAGGACAACCGCATTTGGTTCAGAAACTACCAGATTTTGGAGGAAGATGGCTCACTGGCCGAAATAGGTCAGATTTTTCCCTCTTTCATAATTCTCTTTAAAGCACTCATCAATCTTATTTTAAAAAAAACGTAATCAATAGCTTTTTAAATTATCTTATATTTATAACTACCTGTTATTTGACTTTATAAATTTACATTGTCTCAAGTATCATATAGGCCTAAATGTTTTTTAAACTGAATTATCAAAAGTATCACTTAATTTTAGCTAGAACTGTTAATTGATGCAAATCATCCGTAAAAAACGATATTGTCTCAAAAGAAGCATAAGCTTTGCTGCTTCTCTCCTTCACATCATTTATTCTTATTTGCTACATTACAAGTGCTGAGCATTTTTAAACTGTAATGATTATACTGTATGCACTTTCTTGTTTCTGGCTTTATTTGCCTTTTCGAGTAATGAGACAGCTTAGATCCGTGCATAAATATTTCTGTGCTGTTCCATGAACTGTAAGATTTTTTTGAAAGACATTCTTCTTATTATGATGTCTTTCCACAGGACCAAGGTTTGTGTTAAACCCAATCAGGATATTTGCTGGAAGTTTTGGAGGTGCTACTCTCTACCAGAATCCACATTACATTTCACCAAATGATGTAAGTCTACGAATGAAGCAGCTCTTATGAATCACACTGGTCAAATGAGGACAAAACAGTGAAAAGAATTATACAGCAGTTAATTTTTGTTAAAGAAAAAGAATAGGGAGGGACAGAAGACAAAGTTTAAGTTGAAATTGATAAGCACTATAGCAGTCTAAATTTATCAGAACATGATATTGCAATTAAGTTACTACCATTCAAGTTAATTTATTTGTCTCTTTGTAGTCCTTGGGTTGAAAGCCCAAGTGTATAAGATTATTGATAAGTTTTATTAGCTATTCATAAGTCTGCCATATTTTTTAACATCGTTAATAAAGATCCTGCAATTTTGCGGTTTTTAAATTTTTTAAGCAAGTTTAGCACACTTTTAGGAATAGAAAGCATTAAGTGACGTTTTAACTTAAAAGTAAAAAAATGCATTCATCTATATCTGGAACATGATGAAAGTATTACAACTACATGATCTAGATCTAAATTTTACTTTGGAACTTCTAGTAATCAGAGGCAAGAACCGTTTTAGTTTGAAAACACAAAAAATTTAAAAAAATTATCAATAGTGAGAGCAATCACATAATGTCAGGTTAAAAGATTATTGCACCCAAGCACACATAATTGATTTGCCTCCTTTATAAGATGCATTTTTTAACAGATAATTTTATATTTTTTGTTTTGTTCAATGAGTAGGTTTCAGTTATGATATTGATAAAGTACCACAAAACTAATCTTGCGCAACCATGGATCATGATGCTTATAAACAGAATGTTATTTGTGGCATGTTTCACTTTCTTGAACTCATTTACCTGTACCTTTTTATTTTTTGCAGTTTCTGTTTAAATGATTTATTTGATAAAGTTAAGAAAGTTGTCTGATGGCAGATGCTAACAACATATATTATTTTTCCTTTTTACAGTATCGACGAGCATTGAAGAGGCAAAAGGCAGACAGGTACACACTCAGAGTAGAAGCCAAAGAAGCTGCCAAGATGCGGAAGCCAGAGATTACCTATGACTTAGATCCAACTGATCTTGTCTTCAACACAGTTACACAAGAGGACTTTCAGAAAAATAAATAATCTGCTGTACATAATGATAAAACAAAGTTTTTGTCTGTTTGTTTACGACTCACTAAAAGTTAAAAATGTTAGCATCTCGGCAAGATCTAATCATGATCTAGACCTCTTAACTCCTTCATGGCATTTCATGTACTCCGTATGCCCATTTTTCCATGACAAGATGCTGACCCCATGAACACCGTTCATCCAAAAATCATTGAACTTGCTGTTAGCAATGACCTATTAAATGTACGTCATAGGTCCTTTTATAGAGGCAGTAAACGTAATTTTATTTTTTAAAAAAGCAGATGTTATCATTGAATTCAGTGATATAAAAAATGAAAGAATACATTCACTCTTTCGTGTTGAGAAAGAATTTGTAGTGGCTTTTTCAGTTCCAGTCACCCTTCACTTTGCTCTTGAGATCCAGCTTAAAAGCACAATGGAGCCTTCTACTAGCCGTGGATAAAAACTTTATTTCCCTTTAATTTGACTGAGTCTGTATGACAAAAAGTAAAAGAGTTACACACATTTTAGTATACCACCTCTATTGTCTAAAGAAAACTCCCGCGTCATACCTAACAAAAATGAGTTACATTATAGGCAAGGAAAAACTGGTGTCACTAAAGGATTAGCCAAATGTTTATTGCCAAGTAAAATTGTGATCAAATTAGACGTTCGGTGAAAAAATCTTAATGATTCCCTTGAAACTAATGCTAATGTCTTTTCTATGATGGGCTTTTGTAAAACTAAAAAGTAAATTGTTTGTTTGAAGCCTCATAATTTGTTATAGATTCAAATCAGCCTTTTTTACGCCTTCACCCCCTTCACTGCCATGCAGGTTCTGCCTTTACCATTCAAAAAATGTTAAAAAAGAGTCAAACTAAAGAAATTTCCAAATCTCTGTTTTAGCAAGCGAAATAATCTGTTTGATTGACCATGTCCACAAGTTTCATATGAATATATGCCTTTGACCAATCATAAGACTTAATAGCAATAATTGTCTACCATGAGGGAGACTCAATTTTGGCAGTGAAGGGGTTAAAAGTTATGTACTTACTCTTTGACCTTTACTTTTTTTCTTATAGGAGGTTTTAATTTGTAAAAGTGCCCTTTAAAAAATTGTTTTTTTTTTAAAAATTCTTTTTCATTTTAACTGAGGTTATTTTTTTGCAAGAAATTTTCTCAATTTCATTGTTGTACTGCATTCTTTAAGATATTTCTTGTCACCAGGTCAAAGTGGTGGAATGTAATATTTGGAAACTTGAATTGAATTTTAAATCAAAAGATAATAACGTTAATAACTTTTCACAATATTTTAATAATTTTATACACATTTGTGTTGCAACCAGTCCAAATGAGTCTAAGTTCATATTGGAAAGTATTCAGCTATCGGTATCACAGAAAAGCTTATTTTCTCTACTTTCAAATAAAACAAGCAGAAAAAGCTCTATCATACTTCTATATGAAGTTATAGCCGTTTGAAGTCTACTGAAATTTCACAAAGGGGAGAAAATAGCATTTAAAATTTAGAAGAAAAATTGACAAAGGTATTGATTCCTTGCAACCATATCAATAAAAACTAAACACCTTAAATTAAAATTCAAATATTGATTAGGTGTGTAAACTGTTTGGAAATGGTTTTAGTGTCAATATCTATATTAAAAAATTTTGACTTCTGAATACCACTAAATTTAAAAACATGTATCTCCAAATTAAGCCTTTCAACTTACGGCTCATTTGGACAGACAGCGAGACATTTCAACATTTGGAAGCTCAGAAAAATGCATTATTTAAAATATATGCAATTTGAAATTTATGACATCTGAATCCTTTGAGCTGGTTGCAAGACACTGTACAGTAGAAACCTACTAAATCCAAGTCTAATAATAGAAAAATCTTATAAACTGGTATTGTGGATATCGTGGATATCTTAATTAAATTGAGATTTTAGTTGCAGTAAGACCTCAGGAATTGTTAAGTTACCCTCTTGATTGGACATAGGAAACCGGATACATTGTATCAGGATTTTAAAAAAATTATTGGAGGAGAAAATAAGCAGTTATGAAATTCAAAAAGAAAAATTGATGGTATGCATTTGGCAGCAGTATATTACTTGCTTTGGTGGGTGATTGTGATCAGTTGCGGCTGTTCCCGCCTGAAACAATGAGCTATCTGTAGAGCTAGGTAGGAGAGCAAGTTGACAGCACCCTATGCTTAACACATCTCTTTAATTTGTCGAGATTGACCCTTCACTCTAAAAGTCTAATCAGACTAAACAAGCCTTTTGCAACATTTGACTATCATGAGGGACTAAGTAAACAATCAAAGATCCATGTTGAATGGAGTTTTTATAATTTACAGTATCTATCATTTTCCGTTTAATCTTTGGCATTTTTAAACCGGCTCTGTGGCCCAGTGGTAAGACACTCGCTCAGAGATCAGGAGGTGTGTGGTTCGATCCTCGGCCGAGTCAAACCAAGGACTTTAAAATTGGTACATGTATTAGCAGCTGATCCGCTTAGTATCTGGCATTATGGATTTAGTGCTAAGTCTGGTCGGCCTGGTGTCAGGATAATGTGACTGGGTGTGGAGTATGCAAGCGCTGCTTACATTACAGTGTGGCAGCACGCTTTCAATTGTCCCAAGCGCCGTCTCTGATACAACCTTGTAGTTAATAAGAGATGTTAAAATTCAAACAACCAACCAGCTTGGCCCTTTTGGGAGGGGTGAGTGTAAGTAAACTGAAAAACAAAAGACGTTATTGAGAAGAAAACTACAAATACATGTCAGATATTAATTAAATGCATTTTGTCACTCAAGCCTTTTTTTCCTAAATTACTAAATATTGGGCACAATTTTCTTCCAATAACTGTACGTACTGTACTTGTCCATGTAGTAACTACATGTATTAGTATGGCATAAAAAGAATTTTATAGCCATCAGAAATGAAAGATAAGTTTCTGTTATCCTATCTTATATTTTTAATATCTCTAAGCTATTTAACAGTTAACTTAAATTTTATAGTAAATATACCTTAGCAATCAACTTTCAAACAATTTTGAGTGAAATCTTATTCCGCTAAAACTGGAAAAACAGGTTCATCGAGAAGAATCTAGTTTCAGAAGTTTTCCGAGGTATGCTTACCAGTAACTGTACTGCATGTATTCTGAGAACAATTTATTGTCAATCAATCATTCATCGTACAAAATTGTGCGATGGAAGGATTTTGTTGCTGCCCTAGATGCCAATGGGAAGGAGAGCAGGAAGTAATCATGCAAAATTATCAAACTGATTCAAAGTTTTCCGAGTTGGTATGGTCAAAATTTATTGATTTCCCAATTAGAGTGCTCAAATCAGCACATGTACATGTACATTTGTATTCACAAGTTTTATTCAATGACTAAAGCCTCTGCTAGAGGTACCAGCCTGATGAAGGACATTTCTCTTCTAACGATTATATAAAATCATTCTAAATCTTTATTTTTCGAAAAAATAAACAAAAAAAAGTACTTATGAGTGTCACAAAAAATTGCAAAGACAAGGCTGCAAGTTTTTTAACTCTTTTCAGCAGTTTTCTTGTGCTGAAAAATGGAGGAAAATCTTGAAAATTAAGCCTTAAATTTTAAAGAAATAAAAAATCAAAAGAGTTAAAAAATTAGCTGTGTAGTTCACAGCTGTATCTTTTTTAAAGTTAATCTATCAAAGATTCTACAGAAGGAGCTGTTGATTACCAGTACTGTGCAACATACAAATATGTGTTCAAATTTCCCTGCTTTTTGTGCATAAGATGATTGAATCCCTGCAAATACAGTTAACAAACTAATAATGATAACAATAACAATAATGAAAATTACAAGAACAACAACAACAAAATTATTCTTGATCTTTTAATGCACTGATTTAAATACATGTACCGGTACATAGGACAAATTAACTACCGCCCTAGAATATGCTGACAAAAATAACTGTTAACTGGAAAATTATACGATAGACAACATGTATATCCTCCTGATGTGATTTCAGCAGAGGTACACCCCCCCCCAACCCAGAATAAATGAAATTTGTTTAAGGACGAAGATCTCTTTTTGCGTAGAATTTCTTTCCATCTGTGCTCTATCTCAGCCTGGTTCTGTCAGTCTGCCCCCTATCCCCCCCTCTCTCACTCTAAATACTAAGATAAAAGTAAGAACAATTGAAGTGTACCTATAAAGTAGATAGGGATCCAAAAATGATGCATTCACATAAATTATGTACGATCTTAAAAACAAAGGTAATGAAAAGCAGAATTACATTACAACCTATCACTCCGTAAAACAAAAACAAAATAAAAAAGAACAGCACATTTCAAATGTATACATAAAAAACGTTTCGGCTTTATTTTAAAGCCCTCTTCAGTTACAGTGTACAGAAGTACAATGTATAAATTTAGGTTGTGCTTTTTTTCCTTGTTTCACGGAGGGATAGGTTCTAAATCTCTCTCTCTCTCTCTCTCTCTCTCTCTCTCTCTCTGTGTGTGTGTGTGTGTCTCTCTCTATATCTCTACCTCTCTGCCTCTCTCTCTTCCTCTCGCTTCTGTCCATGACATAAACAAGGATCATTGTACATGTGTACATGTACGTGCTTCGATCTTCTCATAACCAGCTAGGTTCAATCAGTAATTAGTAACTCAAGTGCTTGTTTAGATTAAAATATACCACTACTACTATATTGTCGTATCTCCTTCTTTGTTCTTCATGATTTAAACAAGATGATAGTGACGGGTCGATATGAAAAACAACACCTTCTACATGTATTTGCATCGCCATATCTCCCGGTGATTGCCTGTTGGAACGAATTAACGGTCTTTGAGTTCATATATACATGTACGTGTAAGGCAGTTTTACGTCACTTATGTTTTTAGAGACAGCTGCAGCGAAACCAGAAAATTGGAGGGCGGGGAGGGGGGGGGG
>BMAT01000025.1:349766-361606 GCA_019649035.1 Elysia marginata
AGCCTTGGATAAAAAAAAAAAGCTTTGCGGTTTGCGCATGATTTATGCCTAGTTATTTAATCAAATACCACATTGCACGGCGCGTGTGTTAAACAAGGCCACCCGACCTTAAATGTATTTTGAGAGAGTAACAAATTGACTAGGTAACAAGGAGAAGGTCTCAAACTCTTTATTGAGCATTATATTCAACTGACAAGATATCCGGTGGTTTCTGTGAGCTTCTAAAATTCTGATCTAATACACAGAAATAGAATATATCAGTTTCTTTTGCAAATATTATTAATCCAAGATGAAAAGTCTTGTTGAAAATAATGCAGCTAAATTCATTCATTAAAAAAGCGGGATAACATTAATATCCGACGGTCATCTAGCTGTCTACGGCCGGGTTTGTGTTGGAAGAACATCCATTTTCTATACTGTCTCAAAGAGTGCAGGGTCCATGCTCTGTTTTACTAAAGAGAAAAACGCTAACACAGTGCCATAAAGTTGAGATTTTCTTTTCTTTCTCTTTCAAATCGATAGTCCACAAAGGTTGGATCAGCCCAGAAAGACACTTATGTCGGTGATGAAGCCCGTCGACCTAGACGAATTCTCACTCTCCAGGACCCATCAGAAAGACTATCTGAAATTAACTGGGATGACATGGAGAAGATCTGGCATCATACCTTCTACAACGAGCTGCGTGTTGCCCCTGAGGAGCATCCAGTCCTCCTCACAGAAGCTCCCCTAAACCCCAAAGCCAACAGAGAGAAGATGACACAGATCATGTTTGAAACTTTCGATATCCCTGCCGCCTATGTTGCCAACCAAGCTGTTTTGTCTCTGTTTGCCTCTGGCCACGACACAGGGCTGGTCCTTGATTCTGGTGACAGGAAGACTTACTCTGTTCCCATTTACAGTTGTTATGCTTTACCCCATGCCACTTTGAGTATAGATATAGCAGGACAACATTTGACAAACCACTTAATGAGGAGTCTTAATGCGAAAGGTTACTCATTTTCATCAAGTGCTGAAAGAGACTCTGTTCGTGACATTAAAGAAAAGTGTTGTTATGTTGTTTCTGAATCAGCGCAAGAAAAGTTAGCTGCTAAAAAATCTTCCATTTTAGAGAAGAGTTACAAGCTTCCTGACGACAGAGTTGTGTTATTAAAGGAGGAGTGCTTTCTGTGCCCTGAGACATTGTTTCAGCCGTTGCTACTTTCACACAAGTGTCCTGGAGTCCACGAGATCATCCACAACTCCATTAGTAAGTGTGATGTGGATATTTGCAAGGATCTCTACGCCAACATCGTGTTGTCTGGTGGCTCCACTATGTTCCCTGGCATTGCTGACCGTATGCAGAAGGAGATCACAGCCCTTGCACCACCCACCATGAAGATCAAGATCATTGCTCCTCCTGAGCGTAAATACTCTGTATGGATCGGAGGCTCCATCTTGGCTTCTCTCTCCACCTTCCAGCAGATGTGGATCTCCAAGCAGGAGTATGACGAGTGCGGCCCCTCCATCGTGAACAAAAAATCCTTTTAAATGAAACAAACACACCATGCAAGAATGATTTCAACACTAAAACAAAAGACGTTTGACTTTTCCCCAGCAGTTTTATACCAGTAAAACGGTACCTTACTTTTCGCCCTTCCTCTAAGTGGAGAGAGACTTACTAGACATTAAACTTGATTTTTCTTTTTACGAAATTGATTTGACTCTATTGTTGTGATATACTTTGGTCGCGATCTGCTGAAAGTTCTAACGTTGTTGTTGGTATGAGATTGTTTTTAAGTGACTAGTTGACGCCAACTTAAGGGAGCTGCAAAGGAGTTACTACTGAGTCAAATGGGAGCTGCAAAGGAGTGGCTACTCTGAGTCAAACGGGAGCTGCAAAGGAATTGCTACTATGAGTCAAATGGGAGCTGCAAAGGAATTGCTACTATGAGTCAAATGGGAACTGCAAAAGAGTTGCTACTATGAGGCATATCATGAAAATTAATATGGTAAAACAATGTGCAGACAGCTAAAACAAAAAACATTCAGATGCAAGTATAAAGAAGCAGTGTTTGTGAAATCAATACAAAAGCTACATAAACAGGTTACTGAAAATAACAATCATTATTTACATGCATAGAGATGGCGTGGACCAGGAGAAAAAAAATATTCAACACTGTCATATTTCTATTTTTTTTTGTTAAAATGAAAGAAAGGGCAACGTTAAGCCATTAACAGCTCAATGAGCAAAAAAAAAAAAAAAAAAAAAAAAAAAAAAAGAAAGAAAGAAAGAAAGACTTTGATGTCTCAGCAAATGTTTTGAATAATAAAATCAAGGTACATATATATATATTTGATGAAGTTAAAGGAAAAAGGAGCCATAACATGACTTTTTTATTCAATAAATTTTAGCAGTTTAGATATTTGAATGTCTTCAATCAGAGCAATAATTTTTTTTGATTGAGGGAATAAAAGTATAACAGATATTAAGTTTAATAAGAGCAATAAGTCGTTTTTAAAAGAGTGAATATTAGTAGTTCAGATAATTATATATGAATGTCTTTCATCAGAGCAATAAGTCGAACCCCTGCCCCCACCGAAATAAAATATTCTTTCTCTTTGCCTTTCTTTGAGCCTCCCCCTGCCTCCGTCCATTTCTCTCTCTCTCTCCCTCTCTGTCTGTCTGTCTGTCTGCCTGTCACCCCTCTCTCTCCAATTCAGTCACGACAATCAGCTGGACGAAATCCGTGGGTTTTTTTTTATGAAGCACAACAACCCGACCCAAGTTGCAGGTTACTGGCAATGTTACAAGTTCTGAAGTCATCGACTACCTGACCGGTTGCCGTCTTTTGTTTATCCTGAATCTCAAATGAAAAAGAAGATTGTACACCAATCCATAGATTTTAATTTGATTGAAAAAAAAGTTTTTCTTTTATAGTAGTTTCTCCCATCGAAACATTTTTAAGATAGTGGCTGGAAGATGTCTATGTAGACGACCTAAATGAAAACCAAACAATTTATCCTACACACTCTAAATCCGGCACATAAGTTGATGAAAATCTGTGTCACACCTTAACAAGACGGTCAGAAGTATGGCACTGTCACTGAAGTGTGTCGCTGTCAGTAGCTTCATCATGTGTGTCAACAGCCGCTGTGTACCTCGCCATGTTTTATTTTCCTCAGGCAATCTTTTAACTTTCATATTCCATCCAATTCGTGGTGTGTTTAACTTTGAATTACGGAAATTCAACCTAAACTTTTACGTAATAACTGACAATATAAAGCATCTCTGTGTCTGCACTAGCATAAGCCTATTGAC
Organism: Elysia marginata; assembly: GCA_019649035.1. Lineage (NCBI taxonomy): Eukaryota > Metazoa > Mollusca > Gastropoda > Plakobranchidae > Elysia > Elysia marginata. The sequence goes on from BMAT01000025.1 coordinate 353,065, forward strand.
TGCTTTGTGCTGGTTGGTCGACCTCTCTTAGTAGTAAGCAGTGATATACTAAGTATATCACTGGTAGTAAGCCAACATGTACCGTACTTGTACTTCACCTGGATTGTGCTTAAAAGATATGATGCCTATGTTCTATTTTATACGATTAAAGCATAGGCTTGTTGTGCATTTTAGGCTTGCATTTGTATGCGTCTTTTACTCTGCGAAGCCTTAGTTCTAATTATGTAACTAGGATGTGCATCCAATAAGAATGCGTAGCGAAATAAAATAGACAAAAGGTAAAATGGTAAGGATTTTCACATAGAAGTGCCACGCTAACAAAGCCTTAATCTCATTGTAAAAAGTTGTTTCTAATTTTTAGATCTAAAGGGTCTAGTTAATTGAGATGCATTATTTTTCTATCATATCAAGCAATGCGGACGAGATAAAGAGTTGTGAAAAGTATCTGCTAATTAAAATTCATGGCGCCTTAATGCGGAAATCTTGCCGTTTAAATGCATTTCTAAAAGTTTCAGTGAATGAGTTCAACACAGATGTCGCCCATTATTAAAACTTATCTTACCTTCGCACCGTTGACAGCAAGCTATGCTGGATTTGAATCCTATCCAATTAAAGAATTTACTCTTATAAAATTGAATACTGCCTTTCATTTTTTGTTAAAATCAGAACAGCTCCTTGTTAATCAGCAACATTTTTATTCATTTACTTCTAACGAATCGTTTGATTTGGCGTGGTAGAGAGAGAGGGCATGAGAATATTTTTAACCCTCCCTCAAAAATATATTCTTCAAAGTTGCCCTGCGATTAAAAAATTGAGAATGAAACAACCAGTACACAAATAAAATACAGTGTTGCAATTTTTAAACACCCAGTAAGGCATTAAATCATTTTAATATAGCAGACAGTTTTGTCTCTGCAGATGGTGATTTGCTATTTTTACTTTTATATCACGTGTTCTATTTCAACATGTTAACCATTGCTTTAAAATATCTTTGAAAACATGGTTATGTTTCAAATATCAAAATGTGTGTATACATTTTTTGCTTGTCTTGCCTGTACTTATCAAGCGTATGAATTTCATACCCTTCATATCATCAGACGGACCTCTCTCTCTCCCTCTCTCTCCCCCCTCTCTCTATCCTTATACCCAAGGTTCATGCGAAGGTATTTTATGCTTGTTTTTTTTTCAGCCATTATTTACAACCCACAGCCCCAGTCAACAAACTCGTTGTGGCTTTAATTAATGTGCTATCCCATTCTTAACTCGTGACCACAATAGCTGCTACCATGGCGGACCTTATTGTGGAGGTAGAGACTCCTCTGGTTTTGGACGTGGGCTCTAGTCTCTCGAGAGCAGGCTTTGCTGGAGTCACGACGCCTAAAGCCACGTTTCCCTCAGTGGTTGGGAGGAATCGCAACAAGGTTAGCACAAGCAGTATCAATATGCTGTAAAGACATTGAAACAAAATTGCAACTTATGTAAATAATAAAAAAGCATATAGATTCCTGTTATTTAAATCACCAAAATAAGTTCTCTGTGTGCCTATCACACAGATACAAACTGCTCTTCCCTTTTATTTATACAGTGTAGTATTATACTTAGATCTACTTAAACATTCAATGCTTGTTTTTGTTTTCGTGGAAGTTACATGATTACCAGTGCCATGTCGCTTTCCTTTGTCTAAAGACACCCTTCGTTCAGTGTTTGTTATAATGAACATTTAAAATATACGAAGTAGTGTTACGATAACCGTTTCTTTTTTAGACATTTCTTGCTTTTTGACAGGATAGCAAAGATGTTTATGTCGGTGAAGAAGCTCAGTCCAAACGAGATATGCTTAGCGTCAAATATCCGGTCGAGTGGGGTATCGTCACTAACTGGGATGATATGGAGCAGATCTTGCATCACATCTTCTACAAAGAGCTGCGTGTGGCCCCCGAGGAGCATCCCGTGCTGCTCGCAGAGGCTCCCTGTAACCCTAAGTGCAATAGAGAGAAGATGACACAAATTATGTTCGAGGCGTTCAACACTCCTGGCATGTACGCGGCTGCGCATCCCGTACTGTCATTATACGCGTGTGGTCTTACCACTGGTTTTGTTTTGGAGAATGGAGACGGAGCTGCGCACACTGTACCCATCTACGAGGGATATGCTCTTCCCCACGCTATCCTTAAATTAGGTTACAGTGGACGCGACTTTACTGACTATCTAATGAAAATGCTGATTGAAAAGGGCTACTCGTTTACAACTCGAGCCGACAGAGATATTGCCCGTGACATCAAGGAAAAGCTCTGCTACGTCGCCGTCGACTTCAATCAAGAGATGCAGACAGCCTTGGCCTCTCCTTTCTCATTAGAGGAGAGATACACTCTACCTGGTGGCCATGTCATCACTATTGGCAGCGAACGTTTTAGGTGTCCCGAGGCGTTGTTCAAACCCTCTCTCATGAACATTGAGATGCCTGGTATTCATGAGACAATTGTCATGTCTGTAAACAAATGCGACTTAGATATCCAGAAGGACATGTACGCGAATGTGATTTTGTCTGGAGGTACATCACTTTTTCCTGGCTTGGCTGACAGACTTCTACAAGAGATAAAAGCTGAGAAACCAGATACATCGAAAGTCCAAATTAAGACAGCCTCAAGAACATCTGCTTGGGATGGTGGTTCGATTCTGGCCTCACTCTCAAGCTTCCAGGAACAGTGGATTTCCAAAGAGGAGTATGATGAATATGGCCCAACGATTGTGCACAGAAAGTGTTTTTGAGCTATTTTAGGTCAAACTATGTCGTACAATACTAGTCTTTCTTTATACATGTATCTCACTAACCAAGGGCCTTAAAAAGGAAAAGGATAATTGTTAAGTTAGGGGGGGGGGGAATAGTGAAAACCCCAGGAGGAGAACCAGAGCCTCAAAAGACCTTAAATGAGGCAAGCACAAAGGCCATCTGCAACAGTGCAGCTTGGGATTCAAAGGTGGTGACCTCAACGACCTCAGCTTGGTTAACGTGTTCATGGCGGCTCCCAAACGGAGAATAATTATCTTACTGCTGGTAGTTTTATGGTCAGAGGTAAACTATACGAAAGCAACAATAACTGTGGTTAGTTTTCACCAGTTAACAGTTCTATAAAATTATAAAATCATGAAAAGATCACATTCCAGCTCTTCTGAAAGAGCTCCACAGGTTCTCAATTGCATCACGCATCCGTTATAAAATCGCATGTCCCGCCACTTAATGCCATAGGACTCAGTATTTTCCATTACATTAAAAAATTTGATCAAACCCTATGTTCCCAACCGCAATTTAAGATCTTGAACAGAAAAAAAAGGTTTTAAAGCCCAGATTTCGCCTGAAGAGTTATGGAAAAAGACTGTTTTCTTATCAAGGTCCAGAAAATGGAAGTGTTCCATCTTCTATTCAAAGCGCTGAGAATTTTGTCTTCCTTCAAGTCAATATTGAAGACTTACTTCTTTTTCCAAGATTTTAAAAATCATCTTTTTTTCATCTTAGAAAATCAAAACCTTCTAATTCTTACTTAGCTCCTGGCATTTTTTTTATTATTATCTTTCTATTTAGGTTGAAAGATTCATAATATATATTTATATAACCTTTCTATAATATGCTTTTAAACCATGTGATAAATCCTTAAATCTTCAAACTATGTACTTTGCTACGATTTGATGTAATGCATTTTGAAATCTTCTTGAGATAAGGTGCTATAGAAATAAACTCATTGCTATAGATTGGTTTTAAATGTTAAATCAAAAGTTTTAGTTTTAGTTTGGAAAGACTGCAGCTTAGTTAGAGTGCGCGAATTTTGAAGTTTTATGGTTTTCAGCTTTAAATAAGTCAAAATTCCTTTCAAGTTATGGTATGTTTGTGTTAACAAATGATGTGGGTATTTAAATAAACTACTTAGTTTTATAGTTTTGTAAGATGAGAAGATAACAAATTTATAAATATGTTTCTGAGGTTATGGAATTTTTTGGCCTCCTTAGAATTTTGATGTGTTTGTAGTGATTTGAATAATCAACATTTTTAAGATAAAATACATAAAACAAAAATGACCACATTTTGCTGTAACACCAAACAAGGGTACCGGTATCAAACACACAGGTAATATATCACAACTCAACTTGGAACGAATTCCAAAGGAATTTTTTTTTAAAAAAGCAAAGTCTTTTAGAAACTTTCTTTTTAAAAACTTAATCTGATTGATGTTTGATATCATGATGAGCTAATTTAAAGATATGAAAATAAATTACTAGATACTCAAACAAAGTTCAAATTAAAAAAAAAATTATCAAATTTAAAATGAATTCTCTGTTTTATATTGGAGCACACCCTAATAGTAGTGGTTGTGCGCTGCCTGAAAATTATACTATAATTATTATTATACTATTATTATTATAATTGTTATTAAATTGTTATATATAATAATAATTATTATTAATAATAATAATAATAATAATATTAATTATTATTATTATTATTATTATTATTATTATTATTATATCATGGAGTGTTATATTTTGAAAAAAGTTTGATTTTTTCCCGATAATTTGAACATAGCGGAGTTATAAATTTGCTTTTATGTTTTATCTGGGTCCGATCATAGCTCATGAAATCGATAACACACGCACACCATTATTTCTCAGGGCCATCAGCTTCTCATACTCTCGTTACGTAGGTCTCAGGGCTAGTTTTCACCAATGTTGAACATTTTATGAGGTATTTACTTTTGTTCTTTCATATGTTGCTTGAAACTGTGGCCCTTGTTTATCAATTATCATTGTGGTGCAATTTTTTGGATTTAAAAGTGAAGTAACGTTATTGATTAATTTGGAATCTCAGATCTCACTTAAAAAGAGACATCATCGAGTTACTTGGGTTAATTTCGATAGAAAGCAAAAAATTAAGTTTTATGACTTTAAGACTAATTGCATTGTTTACTTTAAAACTTACTCTATAAGAGATCTGACCTTTGAGAATTAAGCGAATTTAAAGTATAAATAATTCATATTACTTTTACACTTTTTAAACACTTTACAATTGCATGAAGAAGAAAAAATTATTTGCCTTAGAAAACATGATGGATGCAATAAATAATTACCTTTGTTTATAGTTCTATTAGTTTTCTCCAAAGTTTCGAGTGGTAGATCAGGATAGCTATACTCAAACTTTAGATTGTATTTTTATGGTGGTCAAGTGTGAGGGTCTAAATTTCCGCTTCCTATACTTCTAACATTTCGCTGTCATAAGCAGTTAGTGTAAATCATTGAGGCAGCCCATGATTCGCATTGGTAATTGATTGGGTACATGCAATAGATACCACCAACTTTATTTCTACCTTTCGTGATCTCTTTCTGCCACCTTGAACGCCGAAATGACGCTTTGCTCTGGTGCCGATGAAAAATTTTTTATACGATGAAAGAAATAGTGCGGAACAAATAAGTGCAGTATAGGCTACTCTTGAAATCTTATGCAATGGTTTTGAGAGAGGGAGAGAGAGAGAGAGAGAGAGAGATAGATAGATAGATAGATAGAGAGAGAGAGAGAGAGAGAGAGAGAGAGAGAGAGAGGAGCTCGTATGTGGGTGTCTGTGAGAGAGATAATAATTTATTTTCTTTAGCGCAGTTACTGATATTCTATAGGAGCGTGCTTTACTATAATATTTGCAATGTTAGAATCTGTAAGTCTGACGGAGCATCGCTTATTTTCAATGCATGAACTTATGTAACTTTGTATTGACTGAATAAACTTGAATTGACCAAAATATGCCACATGATTCTCACTATTGGTGCGTGATTCTCACTATCGGTGCGTAATTCTCACTATTGGTGCGGGGTTGTGTGTCAAAAGTGCTCCATAAGCGCTTTATGTGTAATATTAATATATCAATCATATTAATATACCATATTAATATACATTAATGTTTCGTGTGCGGCCGACGTCGACGCACACTCTTCAGGCAAGTATTTCGTTTTTGTTCGTTCTTGATTTTAGTCGCACTGTTCAAGTAAAGGTCTCCTCCGGTGTCAGTATAAGAAAATAATTTCCTTTCGTTTAATTAGGCTAGGTCACTGGGATAAAATTGTGTATTTTTTCTGCAAGGCATAGGTTTCATCTTTTTTCTTCATGCAGTATGGGAGTGCCTTTTCCAATATTTTCCATGATGGTGTAATTTATTCCTGCATTCTTTAAGTCCCAAATGTGCTCACTTAGGGTTGTGGCAGACAGTTTATGCTCTAGAAATATTATGAATGCAGAATGATTGAGCTTTATTGACAGAGGTATTTATCCAAAGTCTAGATCGCACAGTATTGACATTGTGCCGTGACAGTTGTGTGACCTGTGTAGGACTTTAGAGTTTAGACCTCCTTTAAGTAATGAAATTTTCTATACTATAGAGAAAAGTAGATTTTTATGACGTACATTATTGATTTCTCTTGTAATTGTATTATAGTATATCTTTACAGTAGGAACCTCATAAAATATGCAGATTTTTATGTTAGGGAAACAGTCCTTGACGCCTGGTTTTCTGGGGTTTTTTTTTAGCCTTTTGATTGAAGTTTTTGGCATTCCAGCTAGCAAGGAATGATGATTAGGCTACGGTACCATTACTACAAACGTAATGCTGTTTGATTTGAACATTGGTATTTTTATTTGAACATTGTATTTAAATAATCAAGTCTTTTGTAACTTACAGAGGCCTAATTTAGGTTTAAAATTATCCGAAAACACAAAACAAGAAACAAACCAAACATAGGATATTTCTAACTGACAATAACCAAAAACATAAAATCAAGAACAAACCAATGTTAAGCATATCCTCTTTCTATGAAATTATGCCCCATTGAGTTACAAATTATTTCTTAACAAGGTTTTGAACATACAAAAGACTGAACTCTCTTGATGCATTAAAATCTCCATCGATATAAAAGACTACACCATACGTTGTGAAGGAGTAGCCCCTTTCTGCGAGGATCTTCATGAGGTAATATGTAAGATCCTTTTAATCTTATGAAAGCAATACATAATTTAAAATACATGTATTACGCAACAAGTTAGCCAATCGCACATTTCAAGAACACACGCGTGGTTTTCGAATATATTCGAAAAGCATGTTGAATTAGGGATAAAAAACATATTAAGGATTCAAAACTATACATGCAGCAATTACTTTTGTAATATCTTGTATTGACACAAAGATGAAACAAAACTGCAACATTAAAGCTGTGTTAACGAGAAAGATAAATAAGAGCTGTTATTTTTTCTAACACATTTGATCTTGTTCGTCTCGAAGAGTTTCTCAATGTGCACTACATAGAGAATAATAGTGTATCATTAAAACTAAAATGGTCATAAGTTCGATGATACATAGTTTTAGACGATGATTGATAATAGTATAGATAATGGATAAAAGAAACAACAAACTATAAAAGATAGAACATGAATGTGGTTCATAAAAATGAATAGGGGCTAAAAAAATGTTGCATTTAAAATATACGTGCAGAAAAAATGTGAATCAAAAAGTCAATTATTGCAAGGATAAAACTGTCTCGAGCAAATTAAGATCGGCAACCTGAGACATTTTACCAAATTTACAGACATAGGTAATTTTTTTTTACATTTTCTTTAGTTATGACATTATAAACAATCTGATTAGTTCAGCTCTTAAGCAAGTTAACTTTAAGATATTTTTGACATGATCTAAAGTTGGAAACTATCTAAGGTATAGTGCTAAAGCATTCCAAAATTATCTTCTTTTCATGTATGTGGCCACCTGTATACATGTAGTTCATTCACATCCTCTTCTTCCTTTACTCGCCCTCTCTCGAACTATGCCGCCCTTCTCTGTCTCATTCTCTCGCTCTATTTTTCATGTAGGTTTCTCTAGAAATCATACAAGTTAAATATTAATTGATAATAAGATATTGTTTTGATCAGGAAACAAAAAAATATCCTGAAAATTTCTAATGTAATTAACATTAAAAATGCACAATGTGCATAGTTCAGTTTGCTATGTGACCGCTTTTTCATTTCTAAATCTGTAGTAAACGACACACTGATTGTGTTATACTAATGTTTTGCTTAACAACTGCAATGTGCATTTAGAAGCACTTCCTGTGCACAATGGATGGGCCCGACTCGTCATACTCCTGCTTGGAGATCCACATCTGCTGGAAGGTGGATAGAGAGGCCAAGATGGAGCCTCCGATCCATACAGAGTATTTACGCTCAGGGGGAGCAATAATTTTAATCTTCATGGTGGGTGGTGCAAGAGATGAGATTTCTTTCTGCATACGGTCAGCAATGCCAGGAAACATAGTGGAGCCACCAGACAACACGGTGTTGGCGTAGAGATCTTTACGGATGTCCACATCACACTTCATGATGGAGTTGTAAGTTGTCTCATGGATGCCAGCAGATTCCATGCCTAGGAAGGATGGCTGAAACATTGCTTCGGGACCCCTAAAGCGCTCGTTGCCAATGGTGATGACCTGACCATCAGGAAGCTCGTAGCTCTTCTCAAGG
>BMAT01000025.1:378976-390567 GCA_019649035.1 Elysia marginata
ATGGAGAGAAAGTGTTTGTGAGTAAGAAAAAGAATAAAAGTAGGGAGGTCAACATTTTACAACTTTACAAAACAAACACAGAAAACGGTGCTCTTTCTTAAAAAGCCACTTTGTTTGCACCATGTCTACCATCTGCCAGATTACCCATTAGATCAAACACAGCTTGACCAATGTCTACCTGGAATGAACTGACCCGTGAGACCGTCGCGTGGCAGTTAAACTTTTGGAAGCCCCTCCCAAGCATCTTGCTAAACGTCGCCTAAGCACAGAGCAAACATTTATCGATTACCTGTGTGCTAATTCATTCGTAACGCCTGAGTGATGCGCTTTCCCTATGTCTAGACCGCAAATAACATGCCGTCAACACTTGATATTGACAGTCATTTACGGATTTTTTTTCCCGATTAGGCAGGTAAAATTTCCCGATTTCACGATGACTTTAGATAAAAAAAATTCCGTTCCCTGGGATTTTTCCCGATTTTGCGGGTCCGACTGTATTTTGTGAAATTAGATGGTAGCTATTTACAAAGCAGTAGTTAACATTTTTATTCATGGAATTTTGCAGGCTTAAATTAAAAAAATTAACAAAAAACAAACCAACAGACAAAATCATTTGGTACATTAAAAATTCCTGCAAAAGTATTTGAATGTTTGCAGGTCAAAATTTTGTTTCTTTTTTTTTTTCGCCTACTTTGTTGTTTAAAATAGGAACAGATATCTTTTTAGGTTGTTCTTTTTTTGTTTTTCCATTTTAAAAATAGTTACAATGCAAACGAAAATCTTAAAATACCACTGATTAAAAATTATGCATTCTTTCCTTGAGTTTAAAAATTACTTTCGATAAAAATCATCCAGAACTGTCTAATTTAAGAAGAAAAAAAAAGGAAATTAATGATATTAAGAGGCAGTCCAACCGACCAATAGAAAATTGGAGTGTCAGATATCTTTGTTCCCTAAAAATTATAAATATGATAAATGATGTAACTCAAAAAAAGTTATAGAATAATTATAGAAGCATTGCTATATTATTGATCTTTAAATTCTATCATAAAACATCAGGAAATCAACTTTAATCAGTCACGCAAAACAAAAAAAAATGTTCAGCAAGAAGTGACATGACTTTCTGTTATGCCACCCTACAAAAAAAGAATATCATCGATTTGTGGCTCCCACAAAATGAGTCTACTTGCGGTGTTGGTCAATTTTAGAAAATAGGCATTTTTAAGCGCTTGGTCAAATTTTTACTCAATATTGTTTTTGCATAATTTGAAAGTTATGCTTTTCATCATACCTTCTCATAAGACATATCAAAACAAAGGTTTTAGTGTGTTTTAAGGGTCGTTAAAACATGGCTATACCGTTTTGGCTTCTGCAATCTAAACACTTTAAAAGTGTCCAATTTTTTCCACTTGGATTCCTAAGTTTCTTTCAAGTGCAGTAACTCAGAATCTGATCAAGATATTCCTAAAAAATATTCACCATCTTAGAGAGCTTTTAAACGCCTTTCCAAAGACATAATAACTCCACATTACTAAATTCCGTATGTAGACTCATTTTGAGGGACCTCAACACATATCGACGGTCAGTATAAAGGTTTGTAACTCTTTGTCATCACATTTAAAAAAAAAAGATTTTTCTCATAGTTAGCATAAATGTTAACCTAATGATTAAAAGAGTTCAGTATGTTTTAATTTAATTATAGTATTTTTCTCATGGTTCGCCCAAATTTTAACCAAATGATTTAAAAAGTACATTAATAGTGTGTTTCAATTTTATTATAGAATGTATTATCTGTAAATGAATACAAGTAACTTCAGTAACCGAGCTTTATTTAATTTTCAACTGTCAACTTTATTCTATGATTAACTTGCAAAAAATTTTTACACTCTACAGTTCAACATCATGCTCTGCCAACCAAGTTTTTAAACTAGTGAAGCCCACGGCCGTAGAGATTTTTTCTCTCACATACCTAGACTCTATATTGGTATTACTTTTTAAACAGAACTGAAATCGTTACTTAGATGTGGTTTGATAGATAAAGCGACCTTGGATTCCGGATAGCCTATATAGTCACACAAACAGGTCTCAAGATTTAGATGTGGCAAAACAAAATTTACATCTAGATCCAGGCTTATGTTTCATTCATGTGTGTTGGCTTCCTAAATCTCTATACTGTAAAAAGTTCATAGTATTGATCCTGAACATTAAATTAAGCATTTCCCGAAGTCTATAGATTTTCTTCAGACCATCAATGAAAACAGCTTTCTTTTCTAAGTCAAACCTGATGATTAACCCTAAAGTTCTTAATGCATTTTGCATTAGCTAGGTAAATTTTTTTTTCTCGGTTTATTATTGTCTTTGCTATCCTCATATATACAAATTTCACTTACTTTTGGTAAATTTTGAGGCAGTGTCACGGGAAGTATCAGAATTCGCAAACAGTGCAAAATCCTGGAAGGTTAGATATTAACAGAGTATTGTTAGATTTATGTCATATAATACATCTCGTTCCTGTCCAGTTCTTCTTTATTGTACTTATGCGTTTACTCAGTAACTCTTTATCTCTCTTTTTGAAAGTTTTTCTGTCTATTCAAAACTCATGACTCCACTTTTTTCAACATATTGCAACATTCTTTCTAGACTTTATTATTGTCATTGGAAGTATTTGCGTCCCCATGTCTTATCTTTGCAATCCAACTTTCTCTTCAGGCTTTTGTTTTATCCATTTCTTTTTTAAGTTTAGGATGAAGAAGTAATTTAAAGCACCTTTATAACAATCTAGTAACATCAATTTTACTTTTTACAGGGTGTTATGGTTGGTATGGGCCAGAAGGATAGTTACGTTGGTGACGAGGCTCAGTCAAAGAGAGGTATCCTCACACTGAAATACCCCATTGAGCATGGCATTGTCACCAACTGGGATGACATGGAGAAGATCTGGCATCATACCTTCTACAATGAGCTGCGTGTAGCCCCTGAGGAGCACCCAGTCCTGCTGACAGAGGCTCCCCTCAACCCCAAGGCCAACAGAGAGAAGATGACACAGATCATGTTTGAAACCTTCAATTCACCTGCCATGTATGTCGCTATCCAGGCTGTGTTGTCCCTGTATGCCTCTGGTCGTACCACAGGTATTGTGCTCGACTCTGGTGACGGTGTCACCCACACTGTCCCCATCTATGAGGGTTATGCTCTTCCCCACGCCATCATGAGGTTGGATCTGGCTGGCCGTGATCTCACAGATTACCTCATGAAGATCCTCACTGAGAGGGGCTACTCCTTCACAACCACAGCCGAGAGGGAAATTGTGCGTGACATCAAGGAGAAGCTTTGCTATGTTGCTCTGGATTTTGAACAGGAGATGGGTACAGCTGCCTCATCCTCAACTTTGGAAAAAAGTTATGAGCTGCCTGATGGGCAAGTAATTACGATTGGGAATGAAAGATTTCGCACTCCAGAGGCAATGTTACAACCAAATTTCTTAGGTATGGAATCTGCTGGAGTCCATGAAACAACTTACAATTCCATTATGAAATGTGATGTGGATATTCGCAAAGATCTCTATGCAAACACAGTCCTGTCTGGCGGCTCAACAATGTTTCCAGGTATTGCAGACAGGATGCAGAAAGAAATTACAGCTTTGGCTCCAAGCACAATGAAGATTAAAATCATTGCACCACCGGAGCGCAAGTACTCTGTTTGGATTGGGGGTTCTATTTTGGCCTCCCTTTCCACTTTCCAGCAGATGTGGATATCTAAACAAGAATATGATGAGTCTGGACCTGCTATTGTTCACAGGAAATGCTTTTAATTTTTTTCTTTGAAAAGAAGTGTTAAAAATGTTCAAGTTCATGTTAAACTTTGTTTACCCTGCCCTCGTAAGTACCAAATTTCAAATATTCTTTTTAATGCTCTCAGTTTGAAAATACACTTGACTGTCAGTGTCAACGGACAAGTAAAAAATCAAAACTTGTTTTAGAATGCAAAAATTTGTTTGCACTTTCAGTTTAATGATTCTCTTCTAATCACACAAAAAAGAAATTGTATTGTTACATATATACATAAGCAGGTCGATTTTGGTAAATCAGTTCCTGTTTTTAATTATATGTAATCCACATTATCTCATGGAGAAAAATTTTTCTACAGATTTAACTAAGATATAAAATTTGTGATGTTTTTTAAATATTTAATAAACGGGCATGTTGAGATTTAGCAGACCTTCATTGGTTTCAAGAGTAAGTATTGAATATGAGTCTGTGCCTAACTCTTATTAAAGTTAGTTTGATGTCGCAATTTAATTATAAAGTGTTGATGTTTGAAAAACACATTTTTATGTCTCCAAACTTTACATAACATCATTTTGGGAAGGTATTAAAATTTATTTCATTGTAAAATGAAAGCAAAGCACAAAAAAAAGCTAATTTTTAAAGGCGTTTTTTATTAAATTAAAATTTCTCATATGATCCATTTGGACTGGTCGCAAGACATTAATTATTTGCATGAATGTCTTAGTAATCAAATTTAAAAGATCAGGGATAGAGCCCCATTAGTAGACATGAAATTAAGTAAAATAACAAAGGATTTTAAAAAAGTACACCTGTCCTTCCTTTCAAGGAATTTTTTTTCCAGCTTTTGCTCCACAATTTAATAGATCATAGATGACGAAATACATAATAAACGTTTAACTTAAGATAATAAAATTAATGTTTTACCTACGATAAAAAATGCTTATTCTTTTAACTCTGAGCAACTTTTCAAATGCTGCACATAATAGTTTTAAATAGCAAACTTTTTCCATGGAGATCTGTTCACTATTTGTGATATATACAGTTGCATGTCTTGATAAATGCCTGGTATAGAAAATCCAATGCATTAGCTAAAATGTTCATAGTCATTTCTTGGTACTGTATTCAGGTTTTATTGAGTTTTGTTTGACTTTCAAATGTTATTGAATAAATGATTATATTAAAGGCACTGATTTTTAAAAAAATGTTTTTTTCTCTTTTATTATTTGTGCTTTGTGCCATACTGTAATTTTTAATTTTGTATAAGACTGTTATATTTATGTTAGGTCTAAGTCAGTACTGCCGTCCTAAGGCAAGAACAGCTTATATGCAGATTATGAGATTTTGAGAACTATGCTGAAAATTGACATAGCTTCAGTTAAATCCTGCATATATATATACATCAATTTGAAATAGTAAAGATATGTAGTCTGATTTAGAATGCAGATATGTCGCTCTGCCTTTGTTACAAGATGTTCAGTGGCATGAGGACATGAATTAAACGCAATGGAATTAAACTCAAATTTTGAATAATGTGTCATTTGTCTCGGGACGGCAAGTAGACCTACATGTCTTTAACTTTCTTGGATCTTAAAACCCAACTCAAATTTTAAATTCATAAAGCATAGCAATTGTTAGTGACAAGGGAATCCAGCAAATAGTTGTACTGGTACTCATTTCAATGGGATCAAGTTAAAGTCAATCTCTTTGATGAAATTCTTGCTTAAACTTAAAGGTCAATCTCTATTGGCCGCAAAATTGTTTTTCCCCAATGTGGTTGAAAAATTTATTGGTCTAGTTTGCAATGCATTTTAAAGTTATAGTTGAACAATCTTATACTTTGGAAACTTTCTATTAAGACTCCTCTGAAGTGACTTGATTTGAAGATATCCACTTGTAATATTGGTATAGTAATTTAATTCCTGAATGAAGAACCTTTTCACGTAAGACCCGTTTTTAACCAATTTTCCTGGGATCCACCGTACATTTAGTTATTTACACTTAGTTACAGACCACTTAAAATCTAAATAGAATGACAAATTTAAATCGCCTTACAAGCTTTCACTGATAAACATTATTTTAATAGACCTAGAAACAATACATGTGTACTAGAAGTAGAAATCCAATAGAACAGAGTTTAGGATTTGTTTTAATAGGGATAAAACCTCTCAGCTGTGAGCTTGATTATCAAGTTTCCTTGTCCTAAGTTTAAGCAATAAAATTTTGTGCGTTTCACTTGTAGGCCTACAAATTTTACCACATGTCTACTTCTTTTAGGAGCTTGAAGGCTTAACTTTACTATGCCCATAATTTATTAGTCTCGCAACCAACACATGACTCTGATCATTATATTATCAACATTTTGTGGAAAGATTTAAAAAAAAATGAAATAGAGAAGAGTAAATCTAGGCCAAACAGTACTTTTATTTTAATTAAAATGTTTTTTTTAAATATACACCGGTATTTCGCATTGGTTGTAAAACATGAACTGTCCCACAAAAAAAAGTCTGAATGCCAGTCAGTTTAAACTTTGATTATTGTGAATTTTAAATGTTTTTTGCATCCTTAATATTATTGCAAATTACAAAAAGAAGTTGATTGTTGGTTGCTTCACACTTAACTTAAAAGGCTTTTTTAAAATCAAGTCCTAACGAGTCTGTTTAACTAACAGGTTGTTTTATCATAAAGGTGCAATAGATCATTCACTTCCATTCATTTTTGGAGAATGGATCACATTTGTTTTTCTTTTACTGTTACTTCGGTTCAATAATTCAGGACATGGGTTATTGAAGATTTTAATAGAAAATTTTTTTTTTCAGTTTTCAACATCTTAATTCTCATTTTTGTTTAAAAATAAAAAAAAATCCCATCAACAAAAGGTTTATAATATAAAGATGTAGCGTAGCCTATGGTAAGTACTGCTATATTATCACAAGGTGCACTACAACCAGGCTTATAAATGTGGCAGTAACAAGCAAATTAGTAGCATTAGTAGGCCGCACACCATAAACCTCTTATTGATTTGGTACCAGTGCCCTGAGCAGGTCACTTCAAAAGTACTTTTAATATTAAAAATGGGAAATAACTTCTGAATATCACTGACAAGTGACTACTGCCTTTTTGTGCAATTTGGAGCATCGTCAGGTAGCCTACATGTGTCATTCCATTTAATACGGAAGAAAATCCATAAGTAGGACCTAGATCTACCCCTGATGCACAGGTACTTGAGGCTGTGACAAAAGGTTATGATAATATTAATAGACAAAATATTTTCTGGCATAGCAAAGAAAATAATACCCTTGTAAAAAGCTTTTGTGTTGTATCCATAGCAAACTACATGTAGATCATTTTATAGTTTTGACAATTTTTTCCAAAAAGACCGTACAAAGTTACAGTTTGAAAGAAATTAAGTAAAAACATAATTGAAAATGAAAATCTGTTGGTTGTGATGGTGGGCAAAAATTTGTCCTCCATCACAACTGACATACTTCAAGTGTGGCCGTTTCTATATTCTTCACTTTACTTAAATTTTCTGACCGAGGATTATGATGCAATTTAATAGAATTGAATACCAAGTCGTCTCATAAGTCAAAATAGTATAAAATTTATTAAATAAGTGCTACCCCAAAGAATGAAACAGGTTTCTCTTATTCATTTCTACAATATTAGGGTGCACCTTACAGGATGAAAATAGGAATATTGCTATTGATTTCTATCTTGTATTGGGTGCCAGGGCACCCCAAAAGCATAAAATAGGATTATGAAAAGTTTTGAGGGGTGAAAATAGGATTAATCCGATCTCATAAGATAATCTAGGAGTAGGACCTTTGAATATATCATTATAATCGTGCACAGTAGTGCAGAGGTAAGAAAAGGGATGAATCTCAAGACAAGTCACAGGGCTTGAACTACATGTACCATACATGAAGTCATGATGCTTTCTGCTTGTTTTTGTTGGTTTTTATATAAACTACCAGTGTTTGCAGTTATACAAAATCAGGCTCCAAGACCACTTAAAATGTTACAAAAAATAAAAAACAACAACTGACAAAATTAATTTTTTTTTGTCTGACAAAAAGGTTTTGAACTTTCAATTCAAAATAATGTACATTCGTTTATTTTTTGTGCTTGAGAATGAGATGTTTATTATTTTACTGTAGGTGAAATGCTAAACCTTAATAGAGGCATAAAAAATGGAAGGTATGGTCTAAGTAACTGTTTACATAGATATGGTACTGTAGTTAAAATGTCATGCAGTTGTGATTTTATGACAG
This sequence comes from Elysia marginata, assembly GCA_019649035.1. NCBI lineage: Eukaryota > Metazoa > Mollusca > Gastropoda > Plakobranchidae > Elysia > Elysia marginata. The sequence goes on from BMAT01000025.1 coordinate 387,036, forward strand.
TATCGTCCATTCCACATTTATACTACAATTAGAAATTACAGTGAGATCCACTTTAAGTCAACACCTTTAGGGAAACTTTTGTTTAACTTTCACCGCCGCTCTTGGGTGAAAAACACCCAGAACAAAAAGTAATGAGCTTAATTTTATTGAAAATAACCCATTTTGCCTCTAAAAACCCGTTGTATTCCTTAATGGTTCATATTTCTTTTATTTTTTGAAATTAGTTCAATAAAATTAATGATAAATTATTTTTTATTATTTTTTTTTAAAAATACGCTTGCTGATTAAGCAGATGCCACTTGTGGGTGAAATTCACCCATATATTCTCAATGAGCCTTCAGAGCTAAGCTGGGTGTTTTTCACCCACGAGTGGCGAATGGGAGAATTCAAAATAGATTGCTCAAAACAGGTTTTCGTGTGACAATCACCCACGAATGGTGTTTAAGTTTACAAATAGCGAGTGGCGGTGAAGGTTAATTATACTTAGTCATCTCTTTTATTTCTTAATATTTTTGTAATGGTTAAAGTCAACACATTTTTCTTCTTTTCTGCGAAGATTAAGCTGAAGTGACAAGGACACATGCACCCACATTTTGCATAGGCCTTTATATACATGTAATGATGTATGTATCTTTTAAAAAGAAATTGAGTACCGCAAGTAAAGAAATCCATGTCTAAGTTTCAGAGGATTCTTTGCAAATCAAAACAAAATAGTTATTTCATAATTTAAACTCCTACACTTAGGCTCGAGAATACCCCCTACTTCCCCATAAAAACAAACAAAGAAGACAGTCTGTATAGTGCTCTAAGTGTAAGACAAACTTGCTAAAAAAATTTCTGTAACTGCTAGTGTTACTGTTAATTAATGTTTTATAACTTGTCTTCATCCTAAATATCCTGAAGTGAAATGATTAACTTGACATTGCAAGTCAATACCATTAAATAAAATCCTGATAACTCGACTGTAATTTCCAAATTTATCAAGGGTCAATATTGCCCGATGTACGATAATTGTTGCGTGTATAGGGAATGAGCGCAATCTTCCCTGTTTGAAAACTTTCTCTCTGAAGTCAATAGCTTCCAGGCAAGATAACGATAATTTTATGCTCTGTTCCCATTCCCAGGAGGCTATGTGGGAATGCCACTGTGTTTCTTATACAAACTTTAGTCACAGTCAGGAACAACACTGGCAATACATGTGGTAAATTGTTAAATACCGTTATAACTTTTTGCAATAGAGAACATTTTTACATAAACTATTTTAACAATTGTAATAGTGGTTGCAAAATTACCATTCTTAATTCTGTTTTGGTCCTTTGTTTAGTTGTGTCCAATATAGGTTTGGCTCCTATTTTTAACAGTCACAGTAAGTGCAATTTATTTTAGGAAAATATGTAGACCCAGATTAGTGAATGGTGAACTAAAGAAGGCTACTTGGTATCTGAGATGCGGTATGACTTTTTACTGAGTGAAACATTCCAAAACGCACTAAAAGTTGACAAATACGTGCGTTTCAACACTTCAAACGAAGTGCCGGTAATTATAAAAACAATTCTTCACTCTTTGACTGTGTGGGTGGTTGTATGTACCGGTACATGTAATGATGTATACTTGGGGAGTTTTTGTAAAAAGGCACTGAAACTTAGCGAAACTCACCAATACTAAAGAAAAGTTGACAAATAAGGACATTGAAACAGCACACAGGAAGTAATAAAGCTGTTCTTTATTCATTCAATGACTGTGTGTGGTTGTATGCATAGTCTGAGAGTTTCGATAAAGAGGCGTACCAATAAATGGTTTCTTACTGAAACTTGCTGAAACAGTTGACAAAATAAGAGCATTGAAAAAGCACACAGGAAGTTGAAAAGGCGATTCTTTACTCTATGACTAGGTGTGTGGTTGAGTGTATGTTAGAACAGTTTTGGTATGTGTTATTAAAAAAGATACATGAATGACATGTACTGGTAATGTCTTTTGCCAAAACTCATGAAAATTAACAAAAAGTTGACAAATAAGGGCATTGAAACAGCATACATGAAGCAATAAAGGTGATTTTTTATCTATTATGGTGTGTGTGAGGGTGTATGTTAGAAGAGTGTCGGTAAAACAAAAGGATGTCTGCATACCGCAACTTACCAAAACTTGCTTTAAGTTCACAAATAAAGGCATTGAATTTGAAACAGCACACAGAAAGTACAAGTATTACAGGCGATTCTTTACACTAACTATGACTCATGTGTGTGTGTGCACTTGGCCTTTTTTACTCAACTCATAACATACACACAACCTCACCCAGTCCTAAATAGAGTAAAGAATTGCTTATACGTGTACATGTGTATTACTATTAGGCCTGCTTCCTGTGTGCAGTATCAATGCCCTTATTTTATCATCTTTTACAGTTTTAGTGACTTTTGGGTGAGTTTTGGTAAAAAAAAAACAACTCTCCGAACATACATACAACTACCCACACAGTCATAAAGTAAAGAATGGCATTGCGTAACGTTATATTGTGTGATGTGTAGAAATTTGGAGGTCATTTAAAGCAGCAGACATGCAAAGTAAATTTTTTTAATCGAAATTTTTTCTCTTTCCTTGTTATGAATAAAAGTTGTAATTTGCTGCTAGTGCTAATGGTTTATCTCAAAATCCAAAAATCAACAAATGAAAGAAAATATAAAGATTATAAGAACACAACATAAAAAAGTACAGAAACAAAGGGAATTATTTGTACATTTTAATCAACAACATCAGTGGTAAATGATTGAATGACATTTGGTGAGTAAGCCTTTGAAAAAAATACACCTAAAACTTGCATGGTTCAAATTTTAGATTCTTGTCTCATCAATGACATAGAACTGGTAGTCTACAATTTTAATGAATGTAAATTCAAAGTGAGTTGAAAATGACTTTTAATTCCAGTATTCAGAATATTTTAAAGTAATGAACTTATGTTGTCATTCACAAATCAAAGGAAGGAGTGAACAAATTACAAAAAGAGAAAAGTACCCATAACTGGTACAGTAGAAACACCTATTAAAATCAAACATTTACAACCACATCAAAACACTAACTTTATAAGCGATAATAATAGTTAATACCGAGAGCCCTCGATTGCAATCTATGATTGTAAAGGTTTTAACTCCATAGTTTCAGAATTAAAGTAACAGATGTCAACTCAAGTGAAGGTGTTAAGACTACACACCTATGGATGTAAAATGAAATGATTCTTTCAATGTAACAGCTCTATAAACCCAGGCATCTAATTTTACACCCAAACCCAATATCCCTAATGTTAATTTCCTCTACCCTTTCCAGGCTTATTTCCTCCACCCCCTCCACCACGGTTGCCGCCTCGTCCACCTCTGCCGCCAGGCTGGAAAGCTCCTGAAAGAGACAAACATAAAATAAGAACAGTAATATAAGCTGAAGATTAACTTTTTAAAAAACTTAAGTTTGAAATTGAAATTGAAATCTTTATTTATTCCAAGGATTGATTGATTGAAGGGTATTTTTACAAGCCCAATTCCACTTC
>BMAT01000025.1:426061-442438 GCA_019649035.1 Elysia marginata
GAGCTAAAAAATATACCTTCCTTTCAAAAAAATTGACTTGCTTATCTAGGCTTAGAAATGCAGTGTGCAAATGATTCACGGGGATAATCCTGGCATTGGCCCGCTGGCGAGGCTGACGAAATGAAGGGAATGGCAACCCATTTTTAACACCAGCGGGCCAATCCCAGGATGAAACCGATTCACGCACCTAAAAAACACACGTTTAGTTTACTAGATCTAGGCCTAGAATCTACAAATAATCCTGCATGATAGGAGCTGTATTATAAACCAATAGAATCTACTAACTCAATGGAATTGGCACTAGTTGCAGCTGTCTTTGCCGTACTAGAAGATTAGATCTAGTTATGGTTTATTGGTCTGGCTAGATCTAGATTCTAGCTAGATTGAGAGTTCTTGGGATGAGAGCGATTCGCCTTCTTGATAGTTTCTTTTTCCATAGGTCTAACGAGTTTCGCTTTTACTTCAGCAACAGCATTGTATCGTTAGTAAAATACCAAATTTATCGTTAGCAACAATCACTGAAGTGGTATTTTCCACTGCCATACGATAACTATTCAAAAAATAAACGATACCGAAACTCCACTATCATGAATCCGCACACGACCTAAAAAAATAATTTTTTTAATGTTGAAAAATTTTAACTTCAATCAGATATTTTCAAATGATAAATATCCAATTCCTCCCACTTTTTGACAAATATTTGTCAATAAAAAAGCTAAAATGAATTTTAAAAAATTTCAATCAAACACTTTCTTTTCTTCGATACTATTCTAATCCAAGGGGAGGCAATGGTCTCCAATGGCAACAGAGGACAACTTTCTTGTGGGTCTTGAACATAGGGGGTGACTTGTTTGCTGGTTTCAGGTAAATTTTCTAACGCTTCTTTCGATAAAGCATGCCTTTTAGTTTTTAAGAATAAATTAAATTGTTTTCTGTTTTCACTTACTTTTTTTTTTACATTTTGTCTTAAGCTTAACAATATTCTATACAACTAATTTTGCCTGTTAAACCTGATGACTAAGATTCAGATACTAGATTTAAGATTGTATTCTTTATCTAGATTTACATCTAGATCTAGTTTCATGATAGGGATGCAAAGAGTCTGATCATAATTCTATAGTCGATCAAACAGTGTTCCCAACCAGAGGTACGTTGAAATTACAGATATTGTTTTATACTACGAAAAATTTTAGGCAAATGAGATAGGGGTTCAAGTGTGAAATTAAGTCTGTTTGATCCTTAAAAATTTCAAACAAACTAAGAGAAATCTACAGTAACAAAGCATATAGATTATATTTGCCGACATGTATCTTTGTAGAACTGCTTTCCTTTGTAATCAGTCTTTAGATCTTAGAGAAGGTATCCATCTATAATATATCTCTGGATTTCCGTACCACTGTGGAATACCATAATTCTAAACTCTTTAGCTAAATTAGTGTCTGACAATAGTGATACAAAATCTGAAGTAAACAAAACAAAAACACAGAAAATATGATAGGCCCTACTCCATAATAGCTATTTTTCAAAATGAAATTAATAATTTAATTTACCTCGTTTGGTTGTTTTTTGCAACCACAACAATTTTTACTGCTTGAGGTAATGGTGAAATTGCACTTTAACACCCACTTTTGGATGGAATGAAGGCATGAAATCTCAAGTTACATTCCTTTAAAGAGGATATATGGTAAAAAAATTCGATTTTGAACAATCAATATCTTTAAAACTATCAATTTGTGATGATTAAAACTTTAGAATTCGTTTTCAGCATTGCCAAAATAATCAGTTAAACATTTCATACCTGGTGTGAGTTTGGTGTTAAAGTGCACAATTACCAAGGTAGCAATAGTAAAAAAATATGCGAAATCTGGCTTCTTTTACTAATACAGATATATAGAGATATAGAATTCTTTTTTTTATAGTAAAAGGATTCATTGAAGTCTTTTTATATGAGAAACAAACATTTGTTACCTTTTTTTTTTCAGGTTCAGATCTAGGCTAGTTATAGACACCCCGTTTTTTTAATACTAAATGCTCTTTAAACAATATTGCAGTGAAAACATATGAAAGAGAGAAGTCAAATCGAGTCTTCAAATAAATAATTAAAATAAAATAAGGCAAATCAACTTATTTTTTATTTAAAGCCTTTAAAACTACAAACTTGTTATTTTTCTTGGTTTTATGATCACTCTATTTTTTTCCAACAGTGGATGTGAATTTTTACAAAACAATTTTACCTCAACTATTATGCTCACTTGATTTTCAGATTACTGAATTTTAACATATGTCTGTGGTTTTAGTTTTTCAGATAGTGAGGAGAAAAAAGAGCCAAGATGTCTATTGCCATTGCCCAGGCCAGGCATATTTTTGGCCTCAAGCCAGGAGTATCTGGTAACATTTGTTACCATGACGAACAAACTATTGTGTACCCAGCTGGATCCAACTGCATTCTTTACAACATTGACCAAAAAGTGCAGAGATTTATACCTGGTAAACTATATTGAGCTGTATGTCTTTATTTTCATAAAATTTGTTAGGCTTAATCTGTCGCTATTAGCCAACCATGCAATTTTACTTCATCTGAAGACTTATAAGAAGTAAGAATGTATTGCAAGCAAAAAGCTAAATTTTTTACAAAAAGTATTCATCGTCTTCAGCAGGTATTGAGTTGTGTAGTTGCATGTTGTTTTTTCTTTTTATCTTTCAGGCACAGACAAAAGTGAAGGAATGACAGCTCTTGCTGTTAGTCCTAACCGCCGCTATGTCGCCATTGCTGAGAAGGGAGAGAAACCAACCATTACCATCTATGACTTGCATTCTCTACGTAAGAAAAAGGTTTTGAGTTCTCCAGAAGTACAGTCAGGCGAGTACATCAGCCTGGCCTTTTCCCCTGATTCAAAGTATTTGGTTGCCCAGGGTGGCAAACCAGACTGGACTCTTCTTTACTGGACTTGGGAAAAGTCTAAAGTCATGGCCACTGCAAAAACATCTAATCCTCAGAATCCCAATTCTGAGGTGTATCAGGTGAGAAAGCTAAGACTTTTTTAAAGCTTTTATTATCCATGTTCAATGCCTACTTTTCAAAAGTGGTCCTGGTGTCTGACAATCTTGACTCAGCAGTTCCCTTGCATTCACAGGACTGAAATTAAGACCTATTAATTTTATCTCCTTTATCTTTTAGATATAAACTTTTATGAACGAAATCTTTTCTAAACCTTGCTTTCAAGCCACAGGAAGTGAAAATCTTAAAGTTAGTTTTTTAACTTTCTCCTATTGGTGATGAATGCTAGATCTTCAAAAACATTCAGCGCTTTGCAAAATATTTTTTTTCGAGGAAAAGAAATGAAATACGAGATTAAAAATAGAATAAAAAATTGGCAGGTATAAAGTGTAAAATTTTTAGCATTTTGCTTGTTTTGGGATCTTTGCTCAAATACACTTTATGAATTTTCTGAAAAAAAATCTGTTGGATCCAATGTATATTATCATAGAGAGAGCAATTATGTTGTTTCTAACACAAACCCACACAAATTGCAGGTGAAACGAAAAGAAATTACTCTGGTGAGGTTTTCTTGTAGTGAAGTAAAAGTGTAATGTAAAAGATAAGTATTATGTCATATTAAATGCAATTCTTTTTCAGGTGAGCTTCAACCCACAAGACAACACTCAACTTTGTGTGGTGGGTAACACAGTCTTCAGGCACTTCCGCTACAGTGAGGGAAACCTGAAACCTTTCAACTTTCAGAAGATGGAGCCGCAGAATTATCTATGCCATGCCTGGGTCTCAGAGGAACGCATCATTGTTGGTACTGACACTGGTAGACTGCTTCTGTTTGAAGCGGGAGAAGTGAAGAATGAATTCAACTTGGTAAACCCAAACATAGACAGGTAAGTCCTTTGGCTCAACGATTGATTATTTCAAACTAAAAATGAGAAATTTCCTTTGGCTGGCATAGCAACAATATAGTTATTGATTTGTTTGATTTGAATTTTAAGACATTAGGCACCTTGGTTGGTTTACTCTCAATACCTAAAACTTTGTTGAACATCATTAAGAATTCGAATGTGAGAAAAATGTGAGAAACAAACATATTTTGGATAAAAGTTATGAACAGCAACTTATTCTTTTAAACACAAATTTTGTAGATTTTCAAATATCAAATTTTTTTCATTGCAGAACTGCAGCCATGGATGATGCAAATACAGCTATGACGTTGCAAGTGACTTCATTGGTATCTTATTCTAAAGGTTTTGCTTGTTCCTTTGGCTTGGGTACAGTCTATTTGTTTGAAAAAACTGACGACAAAGACTACTTCAAGAAAGCCAGAGAGATCATGGTCAGTATTGATGTCTCCATCTTTTTAGTGTCCCCAATATTTTAGTCTAAGTATTGTTTAAGGCTCTTTATCTGATTTGTGCACCTGGAAATAAATACTATTTTTAAACTATATATGTTGCGAGACCAAACTCAATGATTCTTGTGGTAGATATTTAAATTAAGAACAAAAGATTTTTTAAGAGGATTTTTTTGGGGTAAGTTTTTCAAAACAATGAAAATCCTAATATCTTTCCAGAAAAAAATTATTTCAGGCCATTTCCAGCATTTGAAATTTATACAAAAATATCATCATCTTGAAACATAAAATATGCAATATCAAACTCATTTAGACTTATAACAAAATTTGTAATGCTTTATAAAAATTTCTGCTTTCTCTTTGTCTATGCATAAACTCTAATGAACGCCTACAGAGAAGCAATTTAAAAAAAAAATCTTAAACTTTTTTTGTGTGTGTCTCATTGCAAAAGTAATTGTTGGTGGTTCAATTTTTCTTAAGTTAATGTTAAGAAACTATTTGGTGCAAAATCTAAAAAGGGAAAGAAAAGAAACGCTAATCATGTAAATATAAAGCAAATGAGATTAATTAAAAAAAAAACATGTGTTTCTCAGTCGATTGAAACCTTTTTTCCTCATTTTTCTTCCTGTGTGTTTAGATTCCCCCTGATCCTTGCAATAGCCAAGACTCCACTTTGAACCAACAGCAGCTCATCCGCTGCCTGACTGTGAGCCCTAGCGAGGAAACTTTAGTTGCCAGCACGGACCAGGCACAACTTTACTATCTCACCCTGTCCAGTGCTGACCTCAGCAAGGTGAAGCAAAAAAGAAAGATAAAATCACTATGCACTGTTTCTTGGTAGTTTTTTATATTAAAATTTTCTTCTTATAATGATGGCATTTTTATCAATCTGTTAAAAAAGTGTCTTTGGTTTTTGTCCCTTTTTTTTTCCTTCAATCAAACCACATGGCAAATTGTTCTGGATGACGAAAGTAGATATAAATTTGTGTTAATAATATATCAATAAATATGAAGAAAAATAATGCTGTATTTAAATGACACCCAGACTATAGAATGGTGCAGTGCAGCTGTTATTTTTGTTCATTCAGTATTATCTTATTTTGAACATTAAAGAAATAAAAGAAAAAAAAAACAGGGTTGTTTCTTGCTTTTCTCAGGGTGATCAAGCTCAGTTTGAAGTACTGTCTCAAGTATTTCACAATGCTCCAATCACTGGCCTTGATGTTTGTATCAGGAAACCTTTGATAGCAACTTGCTCTATGGATCGCTCTGTCAGGATATGGAATTATGAAACTTGGTAAGATTGAAAAAACTTGTTAGACTAAGCAGCGGCAACAAAACTCCAAGAAAACCTCTGATTGTTTTTGCTGAAGCTTAGCACGGTCAAATCAGGGGTTACAAAAAGACCAGATGGAAAATTATTTAATGAACATACATTTTATTTTTTATATTGTTTTTGTTATTGGTTGGAAAGAAAAGTAAACTTACAACTTTTTACCTTGTTTCTCCTCATTAAAAATAAATTTGCTCAAGCTTTTGTAGTTTTAAATTTAAGAATGCACTTGAAAATTTGCACACTGCCAATATTCTCTCCTCTGTTTCTTGAAGCAACCTGGAGCTATACAAAGTGTTTGCAGAGGAAGCTTACAGCATTGCTTTACACCCCTCTGGCCTGTACATACTGGTGGGCTTCAGTGACAAACTGCGGCTGATGAACCTGCTCATTGATGACATCCGAACCTTCAAAGAGTTCACAGTCCGTGGTTGTAGAGAGGTGAAAAAAAATATTCTCATATCTTTACAAAATTGAAGTGGTTTTTTTTTCAAACGAAAAATTGCTGTAAAGATTATAAACAATGTGCAAGCAAATTTAGCCTCAACATTCGAAGTTAAATGGGTAAGATATTATTAAAAGGATCAATAAAAAAAGGAGCCAAATTGATAGGTTAATATACCAAGTTAAATTTCTCATGGATTAGTGATGAAATGATCTTGTTGTGTTTTAAGAAAATGGAAAAAACTGTATAATTGTGTGTTTTGAGCAATGTTGTCTTTTTTTCTATTTCCTCAGTGTGCTTTCAGCAATGGTGGCCATCTGTTTGCGTCGGTAATGGGCAATGTGATACAGTTATACTCTACCACTACATTTGAGAACATCAATAATCTAAAAGGACACAATGGGTAAATTTTCTGGTGATAAAGCCATATTTGTAATATCTTTTAATTGTATTATCTTTCCTTTAACTTAAGTTTCAATAGTAGATGTTTCAGTAAAACTAAATTTTGATTGCAATGACTCTCATATTAATATTAGGCCTATTATGATGCATGTATAGTCCCTGAAAAAAGATTTGGTCTGCTTATTTGAAAATCTATTTTTCACTTAACATAGTTTGTTCTTATTAAAGTTTGATTTAAATCCTTAAGTATGTATAAGTTCTTATTTCTGAGAGAAGCAACTCTTTATTGTATTACCATTTGACGCCACAGTTATTTATATTTTATATATATATATTGTAAATATTTTTTTTTAATTTCCAAAACCGTTCTATTACAACATAAGCAAAGTGAAATCTGTTGTCTGGAGTGCTGATGATAGTAAACTAGTGTCTTGTGGGATGGACGGAGCTGTATACGAGTGGGACACCTTCACAGGAAAGCGTATCAGTGAAAGTGTGTGGAAATCATGCAGCTATACTGGCGTGACCATCACCCCTGATGGGAAGGCAACATTTGCTGTCGGCTCAGACAAAACACTGAAAGAAATTGCCGATTCACAGGTGATTTTTTGTGTTTAATGTGGGTTGAGTTGAATAATATGTATAATTTTTTATTTTAAGAAAATGCTTAACCCAATCTTATCATCTTTCAATATGAAAACATTTTTAGCTGAAAACTGATAAGCACTGGTCATGATTCTGATAAATAAGATAGTTATTTTAATGAAAAAAGTATAAAAAAAAACAGTTTCTATGATAATTATATTTTTTGCCCCTTTAAGAGATTGTGAGTTGTACGCTGTGCTACATTCATTAAGATGAAAAAATACTCACATCATTGCTATCATTCTATTGAGTTTGACCATGGTATTATTGATCCGCATTGTAGTAGTTTCATCCGTGTCTTTCTTGTCACTCAGATGTTTTAAGTTCAAATATAGAATAAATCTCTGTATCTTTTCTAAACTTAGGCATCCCATCCAGTGGTTTACCAAACTCAGTATCATTATTATGTGTTATATGGACTATGAACCCAACAACTTATGCCCCGTAAAACATACTTTTTTTTCTATTACAAGATTCACTGCAATTAGGAATATTGAGCAGTACTAAAAATTCACCATCAAAGGCAAAAATTTAAAATCCCTTTTTTATTTCTTAGGAAATAATTATGATGATTGATGAGAAATGTTCTTTTTCAGATCTTGCGGGAGGTGCCGGCCGGTGACATGACACTAAGCACTGTTTCATTGTCACACTCTGGCCGCATGCTGTTCGCAGGTACCGTGAAAGGTACACTGTGGTCGTTGAAATATCCTCTAGCAGTGCCTGGGGACTGGACTGAGCATCAAGGCCATGGCGCTCCAATTGTGAAGGTCAGTCAAAGATTGGAAGATGGTTCAGTGAAAAAAAAATATAACAACCATAATAAAATTATTTTGTTAATGGCTCAGAAAATTGTCGCATCTTTTGATTTGGAATATTTCTGTTGATAATGTTTGAAGTTATTTATTAATTTTGGGTTTCATGGAATGATAAAAGCAGTTGATGCAAATTGTGAAGAAATTGTCAACCTGACCACAGGTATTGAATAAAATAATAACAAAGAAACCTATTATGGGTTTTAATTTTGAAGTCTTAGAATATACTAGTCATGAGTATTTTTTTCTTTTTCTTCAGATGAAGATAACATTTGATGACCAGTTCCTTGTAAGTATTGCGGAAGATGCCTCTATCATCCTGTGGAAAATTCAGGACAAGGAAGGCCGAGGTCTGAAGCGTGACAAGGAGGTGGGCTGGGCAGAGGAAATTCTCATCACAAAGAGTGATCTTGAGGAAAAGGTAAGAATAAGCTGTTTATTTCTTCTAAAGTTGCATGATTGAAAAAAAAGTTGTAACCATGCTGTGAGTATGAAAATTTATCCATATGTCGCTCGTCCAGGGTGAATGAGTCAGATGTCGCAGTTTTCACCTTTTAAGGCGTTACTGTTTTGAATAATGCATTTTGCTCAGCTTTCAAACGTTCAAAAAATTCATAAAATTATAAATATTTTTTGTTTGTTAAAAATATAGAGAAAAAGAACAAATAATATGATGTTTTCTTGAAAGCAGAATTTCCGTCTTCCGACTCATTTGCTGTGGACGCCAGACATGAAGTAGGTAAAAGGCCAAAGAATTTGAAATAAATTATTGTTTCCTTGTAGTACTACAGTGTGGCTGATTTAAACCTCCAAAGTGAGAGTATTATCCAGGCTGTAAATGTATCATCTGCTGTCTTTACTAGATCTTCAAGTTTAGGTATTTGGCAGTGTAAGACTATGTACTATGTTGTTTCTATTACTTCTTTACATAAGTTTCCATTTTTTCCACTTTAGCAAATCCTTCTTATAAGCTTTAATAGCAAAGACTGTGGTATCTTAAAAGCATGAACTATACAAAGGAAAGGCTCAACCAAAATTAAATTGATACAGGATAAATACTTGAAAAATGAAACCAGGCATGCGAGAAATGTGCTCACTGTATCAAACTGCGTAATTGATTTAAATTTTTTGTACTTTTTTGTAACTATCTTACATCTTTTCAAAATTTGTAAGTCTCTTACTCTTTGCCATTGTTTCCCCTGCTCTTCAGAATACTACAGTGAATGACTTAAACTCTCGTGTTGAAGAACTGAAGATGGAGAACGAGTATCAGCTTCGCCTCAAGGACATGACCTACAATGAAAAAATGAAAGAACTTACAGAGAAATTTATTCAAGAGATGGAGTCTCTCAAAACTAAAAACCAGGCAAGTTAGGAAAAACTTGAGACTGTCTTAAAAGAGAATGTTGAAGTGATTTTAAATCACCCTTCAGTTAACATGTATGAAATTTATAAAAGTAAATCGTAAATACATTAAAAATTTATCTTATCTATCATTTAAGCTTGCTAAAACACACAGATACAACATGATTAACACGATAGGGTTTATTGTTCATGTTTGATATGCTAACAGCCTTGCACTAACTATGGATAACAAAATGTGTCTTTGTCATATACAGGTTTTGAAGACTGATAAGGACAAAGAAGAATCTAAACATGAAGAAGAAATGGCTGAGCTCATGGATAAACATGCCAAAGAGCTACAAGATCTTGGTAAGTCTAATAGAAGCACTATTTTTACCTTTTCAATGCTCATGTCATTATTTGTCAATATCTGAGTAAGGCAGAAATTGTCAGTAGAATGTGTTGCTGTTTCAAATTTGGAAACTTAAAAAAAAAAGATTTCATTGGCGCTTTCTAAACTAGCTGTTTGTGCATTACTTAGCATGTCTTTTTTAAAGTTCGTTCATCGTGTTTGTTGTGTTAATTCTATGTTTCAGCTGTGGGTTTAATTTGTTTATATACATATAACTTATGGAAAATCTTTATTTATGTCCACTCTTCATGAAATACAAATGTAAGTGTTAAGTATGGCATCATTCTTTCTCATTTTCTCTCTCAAACAATCAGAATCGGCCAATAACCAGAAACTGATGCTTGAGTATGAGAAGTTTCAGGAGCAGCAGGCCAAGATGATGAAGATGCAAGAAGACTATGACAGACAGCTTCAAGAGATGGAGGAAAGCAAGGAAAAAGCCCTAGAAGAGCTGACTGAGCACTATGAGACCAAACTGCATGACATGACCACCAAGCTGGATCAGGTATGCAAGCAGTTGAAGTTTTCCATTGGAGATTTATATTCATTCTATTTCTTGTTCTTAATTTTTTGCACATACAACAAACTTGTCTTCTTTATGGGCATAAAGAGGTTGTTGTTGCAAAAATAATCTTTTCTATGTTTGAGGGTTTCTCAGTTTTCATGAGGCAGGATTGTTCAATAGATATTGACACTGTTTCGTTTTTAATTGTTTCTGTTGATTTGTATATGTATAATTTAAGATAAGAAACAGAAAGTCTTGCACTCTATCATATTTTGGCTACCTTTTCTCAGACAATAATAACAGCTTGAAAATTTCAGAAAATTCATTTGCAAGTTTAATTCTGCTTTGCTCAATACTTATTTAGTTTGCGTACTAAAACTTTTCTTCCCTTTGTATAACTTACTTGGTTCTTGTTTTTGGTCCTATGATGGACAGGTTTATGATTCTTCAACTCCTTTTTTTTAGTATGAATTTATTTTCAAAATTGCAAAATGAAAATAACTCTACCTTTTTTTCAGAGTAATGATGAGGCCCGACAACAGAGCCGAGAATATGAAGAAACAAAGAAACAGATTGAAGAGGATGCAGACAGAGAAATTTTAGATATCAAGCATCAATATGAGAGGCGCCTTCGGGATGAAAAAGAGGCTAATATGAGGCTCAGAGGAGAAACGGGTATTATGAAGAAAAAGGTCTGTTTTTTTAGATCATAGATTTTTTTTCACACAACCTTATGGGATTTTAAGTCAATTTGATTATAGGAACAGGATAGAAACAATAATTGTTTTTCTTGCAGTAGGCTTTATTGATGTTTTTTTTTTATTAATGCTGTTATTGCTTTCATTTGGCTCTTGTCCAGGGCGAATGAGTCGGAAGCCGGAAACCCTCTTTTTGGGATTCTTTTTCTCTATATTTTAAATCAAAAACAGTTTTAACGTCTTTCCACAAATTATTGATAATTTTAGAAACCTTTGTCGTTTGGAAGTTTAAAAAAAATTTCTTGTTAAAAAAAAAGCAACGATTGAAGGTAAAATTTGCAACATCCAACTCATTCATCCTCGATATGAGACATTTTTAAGTTTGCCTAAACATTTAGGAAAGCAGTTTAACATCACATGCAAACTTGAATGAAATGAAAGGTAATTTTTACTGAGATGGTACTTCTATTAGATTCGTCTATTTTCTATTATTTTTTTTAAGAGTTCACACCTAACCTCTGTAAATTCGACATCTTTTTAGAATTGAATTTTTATTTATTGTATTGCTTTTATGTTGCAAGTCTTTGTGTCTTGTAAAAAGATGAAAGCAATGTGCCTCTTTGTCTGGACCATAAAAGTATCCAACATTTATTATTATTATTATTATTATTATTATTATTATTATTATTATTATTATTATTATTATTATTATTATTATTATTATCATTATTATCATCATCGTTATCATCATTGTTATTACCATTATCCTTGACAATTTCTATCTTCTATTGTCTCTTCAAGATACTGATACATCCATCATCAGTGCGCCCACTTGCAAAAAGCCTTTTTTAAAAAATCAGGTCTTTATCTAAAAATATATTTTTCTACCCTATTAACAATGTGATAATTTCCTGTATTTTTTTTTAGTTTACAAGTTTGCAAAAAGAGATTGATGATCACAAGGAAGATATTAAGAAACTGCAAGCAGAGACAAGCAAACTGAATAATGTGATCCGCAGTCTAGAAAAGGACATTCTAGGACTGAAGAAAGAGATCCAGGAGAGAGATGATACTATCCAGGATAAGGTGTGTAAAGAAAAAACTGTATGTTCTAATTCAGAGATAAAAGAAAATATGAGAAGCCTTGTTGTACTCACAGAAAGAGAAAGCAGTGATTGCTTTTAGAAATACCACAAGATTTGCATTCGATTGTGAAGTCAGAGCACAGTGGAATTAAGAGACTTTTATTGATTTACAGAAATTTTAGACGATAAAAGGTTATAAAAGATAAAAAGACTTAGTATAAATATATACATGTATACATAAATTGTGTCAACTTGCAACTTGTACTAGGATGCTTGTTTTACATCAAGTAGAAAGCCAACTTCAGCAGAGAGCATACTAACAGGCAACTTATTAAATGTTAGTTTGTATGATAAATCACTCATGGATGTTTGATTCAAGCTAGACCAAGCCGGCCCTGCTTAATGTTTCTAGTAGATGTCATTTTATCTTTCATTCACTGTAAAGGATCAACACTATTTTTTGCTTTTTATTTCATTTGGAAATATTATGGTATTCTCTTACAGTAACTGACCAAGCATATTATTTATCTATTGTAGGAGAAGCGTATCTATGATTTGAAGAAAAAGAATCAGGAGCTGGAGAAGTTCAAGTTTGTGCTCGACTATAAGATCAAAGAGCTGAAGAAACAGATTGAGCCGAGAGAAATGGACATCAAGAATATGAAAGAGCAGATTCAGGAGGTGACATCACCAGCTGCAGGCTATTTTTAGACTCAAAATATCTCTGACCTCTCTTGAAATAACAGAAAAAAATTAATAGCTATTCCAAATTTTTTTTAGGCCAGCATCAACTTAAAACTTTAATATAATAATTACTATGAGATGCTTACATTTTCCTAAACCCATCTTAATGAATCTAAATTTGAAAATTGGAATACAGTCGAACCTGCTTAGCCAACCACATGGATTGATGACCAATTTTCTATCCCTTGCAGTTTTTCTGTTTTGATATCCTCCATTGCGACCAGCTCACGAATGCAACCACGAGCAGTTTTTCTAAACTCACACTGTTTTTTACAATCTCTTTAAAAAAAAAATTCTGCAACGCAACCACTCCTCACCTGAGATAAATCAATTAGTCACCAACTACCATACTCTATTAAAATGTTTATCAATAAACTATTTGTTGCTTACATGAAGCTAACAGAAACTAAAATAAAATGTGTTTGTTACATAAAAAAAAACAACAACTGTGAAGAAGTGCATTTTGCAGGTTTACAATCATGATGCCCATCCACCTGTCCATCACGACCACAATCTTTATTGATCTTCAATGGTCGCCTTGGGCAGGTTTGACTGTATTTAATAAAATGGGAAAGCTTTTTTCTCGTTTTCTTATTGTATCAAGAACAAAAGGAAAGTCATTTCTCAGAACTTAGATGTTTGGAAACTCAGTAATGTTCATTTCTTCAAAATATGTATGCCACTAAATGTGCAATTTGTGTTGATATCTTTTGGAATAGTTGCAACACTATGGAAAATTTATTTTGGCTCAATTTTTGCAGTCATAGAAACCCTCTTAAATTTTAGTTTTAGAGTTGTTTTGCATGCTTGATAATCCTTCTCTTCTCTCTAAAAATAATGTTGCTATTAATAATACCTTTTAGATGGAGAGCGAGCTTGAGAGGTTTCACAAGCAAAACACTCAGCTCGAGCTCAATATTACTGAACTGCGGCAGAAACTCAAGGCCACTGATAAAGAAATGCATCAAGAGAGACAGAAGGTGAGAAAATTGAATGTCATTTGTGAACAACAGTGCAACAACATATAAAAGTGAAAAGCCTTTCTTTTGTCCATATAACTATATTAATAAATCACCTTTTTCATTAAAAAAAAAACCCATTTGATCTTCATCAACCAATAAGCAAGAAATTTTGCAATATATAATATCCCAGATTAAAACAAGAGTGGCTCAAAAAGACATACAAGAAGTATACCACACATGCATTTCAATATATCAAGAAAAATGTTATTGTGTTGGTGATTTTCTGAAGATCAGGACAAAGGGACAAATAGCTTTTCATCTGTAAGGAAAAGGTTTCTGAAGCTAGCAAAATGGGGAGTTTCTTATATTTTTTATTGTTTATGTGCAAAGACACTTGCACTTAACTTGTCATTTAAAATACTTTTTCCATAACATGTATAGCATGTAGCTTTGATTAGCTAACCTGAGAACAAAGCCTTTGTGCATTATAGTTAGTGGTATGTCAAATGATCCTGTTGAATGTTGTTTATCATTTGCTCTGCTAATATTTTGCTTTTTTTTTCTGGTAGGTGCGGGATGTAGAGGCAGTTGTGCGAAGATTTAAGACAGATCTGCACAACTGTGTTGGATACATCCAGGATCCTAAGATGTTGAAAGAGAGCATCAAAGCTCTTTACCAGAAGCATGTACAGGAGGATATTGTGAGTTGCACACATAAATGGAGATCTTGCTAGTTGGATGGTCGAATTAGAGGTCTTTATAAATGATAGTTCAAGTCACTTTTTGGATTTTGATAAAGTCTATTGAAAAAAAAAGAGAAAAATGCTTTCTGTTTCAAAATTTTTCACGACAATTGAAACTTTTGGCAAAACTCAGTAATTTGTATACTTTTTTTTTACTTCATGAAAACCGAAAATTTGTTCGTCTTTACTTTTTTTTTTAGAT
Source organism: Elysia marginata (assembly GCA_019649035.1). Lineage (NCBI taxonomy): Eukaryota > Metazoa > Mollusca > Gastropoda > Plakobranchidae > Elysia > Elysia marginata. The sequence goes on from BMAT01000025.1 coordinate 440,749, forward strand.
TAAGACACATGTGCCTTTTGACATTTTGCAAGTATCTTACTTATTCAAAATCAGTAAAACCAATCTCTTAGTAAGTGAAAAAAAAATGACATAGAGACCCAAAGACAAAATTACGAACAGCATATAAAGCAGTTCTTTTTCACTGCCCATTTGACAGCTTCCTGTTCCTCTTACATGCAACTTTACATTTTGAAAGGCAAATGAAATATGTAGGCCTACTCATTATAGCTGAACTTCTGCTCTTCATGATACAGTTGTTATATTCGTCTTGGGTAAAGTAAAATATATAGCTTTTTGCATTTACAAAATCCTTCAGTCATATTATTCTACCAGATTTGACTGAAAAGCCCTGCCTCTTGTGCCATATTTTCTTGATTTACTAAAATGGTTCCAATTGATTTGGAAACAAGTTTCCCTATTAATGTAAACTTACTGCTCTCCAAGCCATATGCAATCATGACTTTAAACCAGTATTCTGTTGCTCAAAATTTCAAATATATGATTTTGTGTTTCAATGTCAACAATAATATGGCACAAAATAAAGACCTTGTTTTCAAGCAATAAGCGGAAAATGAGTGACTCAATGCAGAAAGGACTTCACTAGTTGGTGTTTAGTGACACTTGAAGAGTGTCTACAGAGATTCTTGTAAAGATGTGAGCAGTGATGACAAGACCAAAACAGATCTGCTAGGCAAACCTTCCCATGGTCGACCCGTAAGATGTTGCTGAATACATTGGAATTTCTTTGGAATGGGTACTTTGTGCACCACTAATAAGGCGATAAATGAATAATGTCATTCTTCATCATGACAATGCTTGCCCTTAAACCAGTCGAAAGACTCAGCATGCCCTGGTTCAGCTCATGTTCCAGGAGATCCTACCTTCTCCTCCCTGTTCCCCATAGGCCTACCTACCCCTTAGGACTTTTTCTATGTCATAAGTTTGAATAAAAATTGAAATGAAATCATTACGCTGATGATGAAGTTGAGACTTGTGCGCAAGGATGGTACCAAGAAAAAGCAACTGAATTTCTGGCCGACGCGTTTGAACATGGTGCATGGTTGTTGACAGAGATGATGACGAGTTATAAAAATTGAGGTAGCTTCATACAATAGACATCCCAAGCTTTCATTTCGTGTATAATGTTTAGCTGTGGAATGATTGGTTTAGAAACAGTGGTCAAAGATACAGGACTTTCCAGTCATACTTCATATTTAATTTTTTAAATTCATTTTAAATATACAGCAGCTAGCAATGTTTTTTTTAATAACATTTTTCAGCAATCACTAGTAAGTAAACATGTGTAAAGTCAAATTGTTTTCACAGTTTTGTTATGATGAGTTAACTTTGAGCTTTGAAGCCTTTCTTCTGTTGTTGCAAGTGTAAGTCAGTGTTCAGGGTTTTTTTTTAAAGGAGGGGAAGGGTCCTTTTTTATTTCTAGGTTTATGCCAAAATAATTGAATTGAAATCTTTATTTATTCCAACGAACATGGTCGTGTTTCATAACACATAAATAAAATAACATAAAAATATAAAATACATTTAGATATGTTATAGTATATAATTATCTCAGTCACTCCACAACATTCGATCTTTCTCTATCACCCTGAATATCACAGTCACAACATAAAAGAATGTCTAGTGAGGTCATCACTGAAGTTGATGTAATAATAAGATTGAGTAAAGCATG
>BMAT01000025.1:493341-511891 GCA_019649035.1 Elysia marginata
ATGACCCAACCTATAAGTTCACACTATTTGCCAAAGCTATAACGCCATACTGACGTAATGACTATTTTGTCTGGTGACCTGGCCTTATTTATAAATGCAGATTTATGCAAGGCCAATGTAATTAAGTACATAGACGGCACAAACTTATGTCCTCTCTGTTGCTCCTGTTGCAAAAGTTAAAGCACATAAAATAATCTTGTGTAGCGATGACTTAACGCCTTGGTTGAAATAAACTGAGGTGCTACAATCATACACTATGTAACAAGTGATGAAAAATGCAAAGCGGTTGGGGAAGGGAGTCGGGGGAGAGTAGGAGGCTAAAAGCTACGGGGAAGAATCGAGTAAAACATTCCACTCTCTTACAGAGCACGATTTTTCTCTCTTTGAATGCATTAAAATTACACAGAGAGGTGTTTCTACACCATTTAAAGAAAAATAGATTGATTGTAGATGGTGCTGAAAACATTTTACTTATTTTAATTTGATGAATATTCGATGCTGGTTTTTCTAAAATGCAGTTTGCGTGAGGAGTGCAGTTTCTTTTTCATGAAATCTTAAACATGGTAGCTATCTGATAATCTCTGTTATAGTTTTCTTTCAAACAACCTTTCCTTTCGACTTTTATAGAGAATGAAAAAAAAAAAGAAAGTAAACAAAAATACACCAACCTGTGTGGACGTGCTTTATTTATAAACACAAATTTTAATCCTTTGTCGACAAACGAAACCACATGGATGTTCTTGTTTTCATTATATATTTTCTGTAATAAAATATCGGATGAGCTATTTTAACCTATATGAAATTGTCAGACTTGCTAGCTTGTCCTGCTCGTATCGCTGCTAGTCTATAAAATATAAAGAGATTTAGAAGATGTTAAGCGCAAACATCTACCTCTTACTGTTTTAGCAGCAGCGTAAAACGATAGTAAGCGGTACTCCCCGTTAATATAAAAAAGTCACAAGTATTTGATGTGTTTGATCTTGATCTACACATCTCACTTGTTTTTGTTCTCATTGAGTTGAAGGACCAGGAGTATAGCAATAGATTTAGTCTAATTTCTATAACGAATACTATAAGAGTATTATAGCTGGTGGTACACAAATAATCCGCTAAAGTAAAGATTACCAAACGTATTAATTGCTGTAGCTTTTTTTTTACATTCGTGTGGTTACATTTTTCTCTGAAAGAAGTTTTTGATACAGCTTAACTGATTGACGTTTGAATCCCCTCTTACTGTCTTAATATTTCATTATTGAAAGTATCAACAAGAGTTTCCGGGTTCTTAAGTACAACTGTGAAAGTAAGACTTTAAAAATACAGACTGTTTTAATGATTAGATGCTATTTTTAAATGAAGGGAGATGAAAAGTCAGATTTTTGCCAGAACTTCCCGTAAGTTTGGGACGGCTCTGATACTTAAAGTTTACTACTGTGATACTTACAGTTCAGGGATCTGATATTTATTATCATTAAATTCAATTTGTCTTCCACAAGAGTATCCATTAACAGGGTTCGTTCTCGATTGAAGTCAACAACTACCTGGATGCATGTTCTCCCAATTGATTCTTGTGTCTATACACGGGATTTCTTATCTTAATCCCCCGAAATGACAAAACATCCAACAACATTTATATGCAACTTCGATACACCAAGTGCTAGAACTGAATATATTTTTGTGTAGATTTGATAAAGAACCTATGTCTTCCTGACCATTTGTAAAAAGCCTAAGTCATGTTAAAACTTTTTTCCCCGTTTCGCAAAGTCTTAATGAGTGTGTACAATGTCTAATATTTTTTTCTATAAAAACTTTTTGATACCCCCAGCCTTAGGTAAATAAATGTATAGAGTTATAGTTCTTGAAAGTGATGTGGAATAAAAATCGCCCTTATTAGGCATTTTGCGGAAGAGTGTGACGACATTTTCGGTATATGTTCATAAACTATTTTATTTGCGTGTTTGACATCTATTAGAGTCATTGAAACTTTACAAATAAGTTTTAAAAAAGTAAGTGTCGAATCACTGACTGTTAATATGTTTTGTCCACGGTTTCTCACTCTCTGCAGATGAGCTGGAGCGCGACATCCGGCGAATGCACCACGATCACTTGCGCAAAATGTATGAACTGCAGCGTGAGATCGAACGCTTACGTCACGACACAACGTACCTGCGCATGCGCGAGCAGCAGCCCTCAAAGATCATCGTGCAACAGCCGCCTCCTGTGCAGGCCCCGCCCCCGCCTGCACCGATCATCACACCGGCACCAGTGGTACGTGCACCACGCTGTTTCCGTACAAGCATCTCAAGGCAGCTTAGGGGATGTTAGACTAAAGAAATCTCTCACGAGCTGCCCAAATGAGTCGCATGTCGGGAATTCAAATTATAGAAAATACCCATTCAAGTCTATTTTTTACAATCATTTTTCTCAATACTTTAAACCATCAGATGTCTTAATAGCTTTCCGCAAAATAAACGAATATTGGTAATAAATAGAAGCTCAAAAAACTGCCTTGTTCAAATGTCAAGTGAAAATTGCGACATGCGACTCATTTGGAGTGCTTGCAAGACGACTGTACACCCACATTCACCGTAAATGTGTGATGAGATCCTACAGTGTTGAACTCGCCTAGTTTAACTCATAGGAACAAGTTTAGAACTCTTCACTTTGTAGTACATGCACCTATTAAATCATACAAATCTATTGGTGATGGATCTTTTAGAATTTTTGTTCCATTTATTTGTAACAAACTATTTAAGAAACTCAGACAAATAACATCGCGCAATATAGTCAAAAGGCACTTGGAACACAATTTGTTTGGACCGTCAAAAAGCTCAATCAATATTGTTGATTATCATTTTGTCATCGTTGTTATTATTAAAACTAGTCACCAAAGAAAAATCTAAAAAATATTTTGTCCTACCTCTTTTTTAAAAATGATCTATAGTTTAACACTTTTTAAAGATCTTGTCATCAATAGCATATTTTTTCTACGTCCTAGTTTGAGATAATTTAGGCCTTATTGCAAGAATGTTAAGAAACAGAACAATGACATTTGTAGCATTACGCCCAACCTACAAATTATGCGCTACGAAGCACCAACTCTAATGTTAAATAGATGATGGTCATTATTGCTTGTGTGCTAATTTTTAAATTTACTTCATTTTGCAGCAAACAAAGTTCATAGAGGTGGATCGCTTGGCGCCTTATGATTACAGGTAAAACATTATACGATCTTTACCTTGATTGGGAAAAGTGAGGGCGTGGGAAGAGGAAGGGGTAGGATGTCTGCAAAAAATAAATACATTTGATGGAAAATTGGGCAATCTTTGATAAACACATGCCGGTCCCCATATAACATGTCAAACGAAGTGTTTTTGTGGGCACGGGATATTCCAAATTCTATTACTGGTACCCATTAATACAAACGTGATCTAAGTTTTCTAGAAAGAAAATAACGAAATAATTAAAATACAGACGAATAAAAAGAGTGCGCTTATTGAAGAAATCGTCCTCGTCATTGAAGAAACTCTAGAATATTTTGTTGCCTCTGGCAAGTCACGTACATGTTGCCATTTCAACCTTCGCCAACCATTACCTGCCTAATTCACCAATGCTCTGAGCGCTTTATGTGAGTTCCCCGACATGCCATTACCAACCAAATTATCCACTGAACTCACAGAAGGGCAGCAATTAAAGCCCTCTACTCTAGCACACTGACAAAACCTTCCACTGCCCATACTGGTGACTCATTAAACGCCTAAGTGTGGCAGAGAATTGTGTGTACATAGCCTTTCTCAAGGACTGAACGTCGATCTGCATAACTAGGGGTTCAAAACCTCGGACCTCTCAGTCCGAATATTGAATGTCTGCATTAGACCATGACGCCACTAGTCAACATATTTTTTTTATTAATATGATAATGCATGTTAAATTTCACCTATGGGTGACACATTACGTTTGTCACATTGATATAGAGCTATTCCGGCTCTTGAATAATGAAAATTTATGAAAACCATGCATGTATTAAATGTACTGAATGACTGCTTTGGCAACTTATCAAAACATAGTGCATTAATTTTGTAGTGTTTAAAATAGATGAGGGTTTATTCTAAATTTAAATAATACTCTATGATAAATAAGATAATAAAGTACTTACGTAGTGGCATGGCAATTTTAAGGTGCAGCATGCACCTCAAGCTCATGCAATCTGTAAAAGAAACTCTAGAATATTTTGTTGCCTCTGTGGACTAACGCGAAATCTGGCAAGTCGCGCACATATTGCCGTTTCAGCCCTCGCCAACCTTACGCACACACCTGGGCCAAAACTCACTACCGTCAGGACATCAATTCCGACCCGTACTACGAGCTTCAACTATGAACCTTAATGTCTGATGAACGATGATACCGGAAGCCTGGTATCAGGTGAGTTGTTTTAAAATTACAGCCTAAGGTTTTAACGCAGTGAGTGTTTTTTAATGTAATACAAATTTTAAAAAAATTTTAATCATTCTATTTTTTTACTTTGATCAAATTTAAAAGATTTCAAATGGATTCCTTGAAATTAACAAAATCTCATGGATAGTTTTAACCTTGCCCTTATTTAATAGTTGAGCTGCTTGTTGGCTACTGTTTTTTTTCAAAGTAATATACAGTTTAAATAACGGATACAAACAGTGGGAATCAATCTAAGAAAAAAAATTATGTCTACTACAGTAAGGCTTATCCAACGCTTTTCGTATTTTTTATGATTTAGAAAATAGTGATTGAATAATACGCACCTGCGTCATCTGTCTTATTGTATTTTTAATACAAAGTAAAAAAAAAACTGTCTGAACAAAAACGTTAGATATCTATAGGTCAATTAGGATATACAAAGATACTCTACTCTAGTTGTAGACAAAATGACGCGTTTCTAACTTTGCTCTTGACATTCTGTTTCATATTTGAAAAAGTAGTGCACAATACAAAGATGGCCTAGTGATATACCACGTGGCTTAATTATTCTCATAGAGTGGTTCCTTCTTTTGTAAGTAACAATTCTAACTCGCAAACTATTTATGAGAAATGCATTGCTTAAGAAAAGATGAAAGTCTCTCAGTACGCAACATATGTATATAGCTTTTATTTTTTTTTAAATAGAAAACTTGACTTTGCGCGTAAACAATTTTTTTTTGGTTTTCGAAAAATGAGATAAAATGATGGCGCATCTGTTCTTAGATTCTAATATTTGAAAGAGTTTTCTTGCCATCATTTTCATTTTACTTCCAGATGTGCGAGTGTCAAGTGCCTAAAGAAGAAGAGGAAAAACGGAAAGAGCTGAAAGATATTTGATATTGGAGATGAAATGATCTAATTGAAAGTTGTTGAGCTGTGATCCTAAAATTTTAAAAAGCTGCACCATGTTTGATTAAAATATCTTATGTATAATTTTATCTTTAAAATCTTGATCCATATTCACATTTGTTAAAATTTTTACTAAGGTAATTTTGTCATTTTTTACACTTAAGTGTCATCCAGTAATTATCGTAGTAAAAGGGATAATCAGAAATAGTTGCATCTTTAGAAAATTCTTGCAAGGAAAAAAACCAGCTCATTATGAAAGTAAAAATGCACACTGAACAAAAAATAAATTGGGAGCGTTTCAACAAGGAAAGAGGTCATTTTTTGACCTTCCATATCTTGAAAGACGTCCATATTAACAATGAATTAATCCATTAATTATCGTAGTAAAAGGGATAATCAGAAATAGTCGCATTCTTTAGAAAATTCTTGTAACGAAAAAAAAAACGAGCTCATTATGAATGTAAAAATGCACACTGAACAAAAAAAATTTTCAGCGTTTCAACAAGGAAATAGGTCATTTTTTATCTTCCTTATTTTAAAAGACGTCCCTATTAACAATGGGTTTTCAGAGAATTTGTGCCATTTTTTTCATAACCCATTTTTTGCCTTCAAAGAAAACATTTTAGAGACTTTTCTTAAAAATTATACCGATGAAAAAGCGTATATGCATGTGTGTCTCTACCGTGCTAAGTATAGTAATGTGAAATCCACCACTTTATTATTTTAAAGAAAGTGTGAAATTAAAAAAAAACGGACATAAATTTATTTTCGTCGGCCAGAAAAAAAAATAATGGTTCTAAATAAAGAAAACAGAATATGCAAAACTGCTTAACTGATGGGAAATTTACATATTGGTACTATTTTAAAGAAAAATCGGTGGTGCTATTTTAATTTTTTTTACCCAAAAGGTACTAATCATACAGTTAAATTATACTTGTTAAGTTTTTCTGATCTGTGTGTGTATTTATGAGACCTTCATAGTTTCATTTTTAGGTATGAAAATAAAATAATGAATCCTTAATCTTATATGACGTTCCACCTTAAAACAGATTAAATGTTTCTCCACATTGAATCTACTCGTTATTCTTCTGCCTCCTTTTTTGGTTTCAATAACCACCCCAATAATGAATTCTATCATATCCTTGTGATAGAAAGAATCTTTACACAATTTATGGATATTGAAGTTAATAAGTTTTAAAATCGGATACCCTGTCAATTAATGACTAACTTTGAGAATATGAAAGTGATTCTAACATGGCTGGTAGCGTAGTATAATAGTGGGTGGAAGAATGAAGTAACTGATATAATTTCATCCGTATATACAGCGACATCTACATCTTTTATATTGTCCTAGGCTCTACAGTCTTTAAATAAACCAAGAAAGGCTGGAACTTTGGTCGAATGGGCGCGATTCAAGGAGGTTCGCCAGAGGTTACCTTAAGAAAATATGGAAGAAAACATGACACGCGGAGCCTAAAATGAAAATAAATTATGACGCCCAAATTCTATGCTAGATCTAGGCCTAATCTAGACTCAAGATCTAAATCTTCATGATTTATTTCACTTTCTAAATTTAAGTCATATTTTAGAATTTAATCTATACTTTAGACATAGATCTAACCTAAACTCTATTTTCAAATGCCGAATTTAACAAACGAAGATGGGAACGCAAGTTTGCGAAGCTATAACGTTTTTGTGTGTGCTCATCAGCTTACCATTTTTTTTTCGAAGTGTGTACCACCCGTCCTAAATAATAGCGCCCATTAAGCTAGACTGGGAAAGGCAAATTAATCTAGGTAAAAAATGACAAGTTCGCATTAACTTGTATTGATTGAGAGTCAAACTTTAGTCTAAGAAATATCTAAGTCTAGAAAATTAAAGCCTAAATGACTTTTAGAGAAACAGTTTTTTTAGATGATAAAGCAAAATAAACATCCAATAATTTTTTTTATTAAGAATTCGGTAAATAGCGATAAAGCTTTAGTCCAGACATATGTTATAATCTAAAAATTCTTCAAAAAGCGCTTTCTTTTTTAACATGTATGTCATTATATGTAGCGACTGTACCCATTTCTGTCCACCAGCGGGGGTGTATAATGGCCCAAAGGTTAGCAGTTATGACGGTGTCGATATAAAATAGTTTATTGCAAAACTTCTTTTCCTGTTTCCTCAATTTAAAAATCTTGCTTCCATTAAATGTCTCCCTGTTTGTCCTATCCTTTCTTACCCTTTCTTGCTTCTTTTCTCAACATCTCCCTCACATTCTCCGTCCTTTTATCAACGGAACCAAAGTCACCTCCTTTCCTTTTTTAATTATAGATATCTCAATTTTACTTCTATTATGATGTTTCTGAAATTAATGTAAAAATATTTCCCCTTAGCTTTATAAAAAAAGCTTATTAAAAAATTCTCCTTAGAAATTATCTGAAGATATCATAAACTAACTGCCGTCCTTCAAAACCTCTGGCCGACCATTGCCAATAAGGTAGGAGGAAAAATCTACGTTGTCACCGGGGATTATAAAGCTTTAATTTAATCTCTGTGACTTTTATTAAAGTAAAAACTTATAACTGATAAAGGACATTACGCAATGTCTTTACAGCCAATTGCTCATAGGCTAAAATGATTAATAAAACCGCCATGAGTAAGGAAACAAAGCTTGTTAATAGACATTGTGATTAAAAAACTACCTTTCTTGCCGAAATTTTTGTTCCTTGGTGTCTAAACTTTTTTTCATAACTTTTACTGCCAATGCTTTAATTCTGAATCTTACTTTTTCCTTGTGTGTTTCTTTACTCTACTTATAACAAAAACAAGCATAAGGGGTTATTATTTTGTTTAATCTGTATATTTTTACTATGAAAAGGGCGTAATGTACCCTTGAGTTTTTCATTTTGTAAAGTGAATTTCTTGTAAAGCTGATCTCTCTATATTTTTAAAACCTTTCCTATTGAAATGAATACTCGGATGTTTTGACTCTAAAGACTAATGTGGCTCTTACTGTGATACTTTAACTCTTTCTTTTATTTAAATAACCATTTATAATATTTTTTTTATGATTTGTTCAATTAAGAATCTCTATTTTTACCTTTTTAATGAAAATAAAAAAATTTCCTACAGCATGATTTTTATCAAGCGTATTCTTTTCGTGTGCCATTTGTGTTGTGAAGTTTATTTGAAAACAAGTTCAGGAAAATCAGACATGAACGGTTTTTTTTTAAAATATTTAACTCAATGGAATAAACTAGGACATCTAAAATTAATAGAACTTGTATTTAAAAGGCAAAGCTTATTTTACACATTTTACACAGCATAACTGTCTTTACTTGCTTGAAGAATGAGTCATAACATGAGAATTAACCAATACTGGAGATCGGAATGATGGCATTGATGAATGTAACATTATACATCATGGTGATATTTCTGGTGACAAGGAAGAGGTTGGCGATAATGATGACAATTTTATTTATATAGCAATATTCAGTTAATGCTTGGTAATAATTTTGAAAAGAAAAGTATGATGTTTATTCTGATGTCATTCCCTAGATTTTTTTTCATATGGCTCAAATACAATGATAACTTTAGCATTAGAGATAAATTGACTCAAAGATAATAATGTAAAATGTGGATAGCAAGTATGATAATGATTGTAATGGTGACGACGATAATTCAAATAGCGGAAGTTAAACAAATTGACGCCAAGTAGAATTCAGATGCAAAGATTAGATGCCAAACTCATCCATTGGCCGTAAGAACAGTTTCTTTAGATATATTAGCTGGTATTTCCTATAACAGCCACCAGAGTTCTCTTATGATTGAAAAGAAAAGGATAATAATGATTATGTAGATGAAAATGATGAAGATGCGGCAATAATGACGTCTATAATGAATATAATGGTAGTTTGGTAGAGGTGGTGGTGGTGGCGGTCATGATGATGATGATAGTGATGATGATGGTAATGATGATGCTGGTGGTGGTGATGGTGGTGAGGATGGTGGTGGTGATGAACATGATATTCGTAGTGCTGCCGAGATATTGGAGATTAAGTTTTGTGATGATAATAATAATAATAAGAAAATAAACCCGTAAAGAATATAGTCATAACTTAAAGCTGACATTATAAATAACCTTTTTAAACTACGAAAATAACCCAATACCCAGTCAGCTCAAGGGTTATTTTCAATCCCCACTTATACGCAAAAAGGAAGCAATGAAAATCAGTTTTTGCAAAGGTTTAAAAAGCTATCATTTTAAATGAACACCACAAGTTTTTAAACGATTTAATGATTTGTTTGAGTACTAAAAAAATAAAATTTTATTTCGCCATTTTATGATCCTGATATCAATTACACATTATATGCGTACTTATAATTGTAAACCTCCTCTCTTACTTTGGGGCCAATACAAAATGAAGACACTTTAATGAAGCTTCATGTATTTGGCCTGATGATACAACAGGCTAGCAACCATTTAACAATAGATTAGAATATACACACTGTTGATTGTGTCCTCCTAACCATGGCATTAAATTTTAATGGGGCTCCTTCAAATTTTCAATAAATTAGACCGGACAGAATATATTTGTCGTTTCAGAGGTAAAGGACGATAAACGTGTGAGAGAGAAAAAGGGCAGGTAGCATATTCAAGTATTACCATGTTGAAAATGAAAGAAAAGCGAAATGTAAAACATTCTTACATAAAACTGTGATTACCTTCAATTCATTATTGTGAAACACTTCGGGCAAAATAATTAAAGCTCTTAAGTCATTAACAGTTTTTACTTTCTTTTTATAGTGCTGGATTCGCTATTTTCTATGACTTTGTGCTGAACCTCGACCCGCGCATCGGAGCAGTGCGGCTCATTGTGGGGCTGCACAACAACCAGGCCAAGCTTGGAGAGCCCACCATTCTGCCCCTGGTCTACACCGAGCCTGGCACTCGCCAGGCCTCCGGCTTCAACGCTCCGGCCGTGAACGCTGTGATAGGTGCCAGGCAGCCAGTACCTAGGTAGGTTTGATGAACGCTGTGATAGGTGCCAGGCAGCCAGTACCTAGGTAGGTTTGATGAACGCTGTGATAGGTGCCAGGCTGCCAGTACCTAGGTAGGTTTAATTAACTCTGTGATAGGTGCCAGGCAGCCAGTACCTAAGTAGGTTTGATGAACGCTGTGATAGGTGCCAGGCAGCCAGTACCTAGGTAGGTTTGATGAACGCTGTGATAGATGCCAGGCTGCCAGTACCTAAGTAAGTTTGATGAACTCTGTGATAGGTGCCAGGCAGCCAGTACCGAGGTAAGTTTGGTGGAGCATTATTGACGTCGTGGCAGGTCTCCGTAATCCGTACCTCTCCACACTCACCAGATCAATCTCTGTTATGTAAAGTTTCTTATAAAAAAAGTTTAATTTTATATTTTTCATGAAACAACTATTTTCTTCTGAGGTAATGACTATCGAAGTAAATGACAATATTATTTTTGTCCCTTTTCCCTAACTTGTCTGGATTGTTTAAATCTTTCAATATTTTCCAAGCACATTAATTTTTTATATGACTAGGGATAACATTGGTGACGTGAGTGACCAAATATTGTTGTCGTTATTTTACTTTTCCACCCCTTTCTTAAACATGTTGAGAAGCAAAAGATCAGTAAAAAAATAAAAGAAAAGTTTCTATTGCCACAGCTTTCGAAGTTGGTCTTTACACTCGAAATGCAATCTTTTTGCAAAGCCATCCTTAAAATCTGAAAATGTAATACTTAAAAAGAAGGCGTGGTGATCAAAACCAGAACCAGCCATATATCATGTTCAGCTGACTAATCATCATCATCATATCTTGTCGCGCCAATGTGTGATCCAGGCCTGGGCAGCATCAGTGCAGTGTCTCAGGTCCTGGTCGGTGCAGTGAGGCCCTTCTGTACATTCAGATAGGATGTGGTCCATTGTTTGATTCTGGTTGCCACATGGGCACTCGCTGTTGGGTCTCAGTTTCCATTTGTGCAGTGTGCTGGCTGTCTTTCCAACTTTTGCTCTTGCTCTGTTGAGGGTCACCCAATCTTTTCTCTGCAGTTCTTTTCCTGGCGGAAGTTGTTGTTTTGGGGGTTGGATGGCTTCGTTTGTTGAGTTATCCCATGTGTTCCATAACTCAAGGCGGTGGCGTGCGGCTTGCGGCTTGATCTGGTTGGACGCTTTCCACAGTTCTAAAGCTCTTCCTTGACTTGAGTCTGGCTCTGGGATAACTGTGGTCAAACAGAGGGTGTCTTAGGTCTGTTTCTTGTTTGTGTTTTTCTGTGCTTCCATGGGTCTGTCTGCGAATACCCGGTGTAGCGATCCCCGCTGTTCTGTACAGTAGCGGAAGTGTTGTAGGTCTTAGCTGTCCAGTCACAATGCGGCAAGCGTTGTTCAACTCTGCGTCAACTTTCTTTGCATGGCATGATCTGGCCCATACTGCGGAAGAGTATTCTGCTGTAGAATAGGAAAGGGCCAATGCTGTGGTGCACAGTGTTTTAGGGTCTGCTCCCCAGTTGGAGTTTGCTAGCTTCCTAAGCAGACTGTTTCTTGCAGCAACTTTTGCCTTGACATTCATAGCATGCTGTGAGAAGGACAAAGTTCTGTCCAGGGTGACTCCAAGACAAACTGGATGCTCGTCATACTTCAGCGGTTGATCGTTCGAGATGATCTCAAGCTTGGTATTTGCCTGGTGATTGTTCAGGTGGAATGCACACACTTGTGTCTTGCTCGGGTTGGCATTAGTTGGATTGGCGTGAGTTGGGCCGAGGGGCTATCCTTTTACCACCCAAACGCTTCCTTTTTTGTTTTTGTTGTTGTTGTTGTTGCGCGTGGTGTAGCAATCGGTCTCTCTCAGTGGGGTTCCGAGGAGACCACCGAAAGATTAACAGGGCCAGCACGTGAAGCTTTGCTACATGACCAATAGATGCCTTCTTTTGTCTCTACTCTGTTTTTTTTCAATGTGTTCGTTCAATTTTATTTGTGGCGTCGTGCCTAATTCAAGTATTCAACAAATATTCTGAATTTCACACAAGGCTAAAAATAACTTAAGAGGGAAAAATACTGTTTTGTTTAAGCTTTCATGAAAAGTGTAAAATTGAAAATCAAGACCCCCTCAACCTCAAAATAAGAAATATAGGCTTCAGTGAAAGTACATTCCTGTCTTCCTGACATGCAAACAATATGGCCAGTATGTGTCTAAAAGTAAAGGAATCAGAACAGATATCTAGGAAGCATATTGGTTTTAGATCTCTAACAAACTACCTAATCTAGATCTAAGTCTGGATCAAAAAGTTTTGATAGGGATTTAGAGGCTAATGGACTGTTTAAGTACTGACCTTTCTTGTGTGTAAAATTCAGAAGGTGGGCTCACCAGCGAACTCTTCTGTTGGCGAGGTAGTTTATTCAAATAACTTCAGTGCTAAATCTAAGCCTAAAAACTCACCATTGTTAAAGGGGAACTGCTCTAACAGAATTTTTAAAAGTTCATGGAACAGTCCCGTTGATTGAGTATAAGCTAACATGGTCAACACTTTGTCCGCCAGATGCCCTCCTCAAGGTGACCTAGGCATCGTGGTGGAGCTCCAGGCAGCTGGTAGCATACCTGGCGCTGAGCACGACCAATCGAGGCTGATCACCCGTGCCTGGACCAAGATACCTCTGTTTGACAGCCAGGAGAGACTGATGGCGGGGAGGTATAGGCTGCCCCTCAGAGCTGTGCCTATCAAACCCTATATACCTATCCAAGATATAGGGAGCATCCCCCAGGTAAACAAAGATCAAGTGTCTCTAGTTTAGGTCAAACTTGGACAGTCAATAAAATACATGGATTTGTTGGTGTAGGTTTGTATGATGTGTAATTTGATTGTGACCGCATAGTAGTACCTGTACCGCACTCTTACATACCAGCAAAAGAGTGTTTCTTCAATGATATCAATGTTTAGCAGGCAACACCACTGATAATATAATTGAACACGTGCACGTGTTGTAATAACATTTCTTACACTTCTTAATCACACTGCAAAGGAAGAATGTCTATGAGGCAGTATAACCATTCAATATAGGTTTGTCCAGCGTATGGTCACATTACGCCATTAAAAACCAATGTGAATGTGCCTCTGAGGGTATAATAGGTATCCATTTTGTGTTAGGAATAACAGAAGTAAGTTTCATTTCTTTGGCAAAACAACGCAAAATCTAGCTATATTTTTTTAGGACTGTTGTAATTACATTATTGGATCTTCAATGAAGAACGACTTATAGTTTCATTGTGAAACTTGTCTCCTCAGTACGGCGAGGCAGAGCTCTACTACCGTATAGTAAACATGCGGGACGCGTACAACCAGTCGATGGCCCCGATAGCAGCGAATAACCAAGACCATTATGTCGTAGCCCCCCTGGTAAGGTGTCTCTTAGAAATGTTAAAACTATGGTTCGTTATAAGAATTATAAGATAAAAGATCAGGATTTCAAGCATTAATTTTCTTGTTTCTTAGAACAATTTTTATATTCTGCCTAAAGATATTTGTTAATTTGTGTAAGCGAATTCATCTTTTTCAACGCGAGCTATGTGTAAATTAGTAGTTTCTCTTGTTATCTATGTTATTTATTTTACCCTCTGTGCTTATTGCTCAGTGATGTACAGTGACATAAATTGCGTTGAATTAAGATTTATACCTATGATTTAATAAATCACGCCCATTTTTGACAACAATAGACTAATGTTGGTGCTTTCCTTATTAGTTTAACGCACCAGAGTAAATAAAAAAATATAAAAAATAAAGAAACGAGTCGCCAATTCATCATGGGTAACGCTGGAATATCTATGTCACTTAGACAAAGTTAACTGCTTAATACCTCAAAAGAAAACAAAAGATATGCGCTCTTGAGAAACAGAAAAGATAATTGTTGCCCCCAAAAATCCGAGTTTTCTCATGTAGTTAGAACGCACTATAGTCGTTTTGAGTTAGGAAAGATTCGCTTTTTTCCCGATTCGATTTCTCAGTAGTACTACTAACTCTTCTTTTTCCCTTTTGTGAGACAAAAACGAGAAATGAAAAAACGCACTCGTAACAGTCTTACTACTATTACAGTAGTGAACGTTTAAATCTTTTTTACTATTTTATTATAAAACATTATTTCCAAAAAGCATGCTGTAAGATGAAGCCTTATTTTTTAACAACAACATGTAGACACTCTGAAAAATGGATTGTTTCATTATTCACCGTTTATATGTTAACATAAATTAAATTATTTCGTTCTCATTTTTTTGTTTGTTTGTGCAATCATTTTTCATAAGTAAATATTATAACGTTACACAATTTTCATTGTGAGTTACTTTTATCTTTATATAAACTTTTTTCTGCCTTTGCTTGACACTAACTATCTCTAGTTTGCTTTATTATGTTTCTCAACTGGTAAAGAATTTAGATAGAAGTATGTCGCTTCTCTTTGCAAATTCTTTAGGGACTGAGACTCTTACAGATTTGAAATCCACAGATAGTAAAGTTTACAACTGAGTTTTTGTACATGGCATCTATCACATCTTACTCTTCACTATTTATTAAAATCTAAAATTTTGTCATGAAGATTGCATAAAATGAAGTGATTTTAAAAAAATTGAAAAAATTGCAGTACTCGAGGAAAAGCCAATTTATTTCAATTGGTCTATCATATTTTTGTAAGCTTATAACATCTCTTATCATTTTGACAGGGATGAGTTAACTTGACTGTTTATTTTTTCAATGAATTTCTATCTATGTATTTATTTTTTTTTACCATTTTTTCTTATTTGTATGTTTATAGCTATACACAAAGCGTAGACTTCATTTTTGTATACACTTTGTAACAGCAACTATCATGTTCCTTTATCGGAATACTTTTCTTTGCCTAAAAATTTGGGTAATTAGACAAAGGGCTTACTAGCCAAAAGGTATAGTTTTTTTAAGCCAATTTGATACAATTTTTACTTCTATTTTTAAATCTGTAAACTGTAAACAGATTTTTTAAACAAAGTCAAGTAATACAGTTGAAATGTTAAAAAGAAATTACTACGTATGACGTGACATGGGTGTGTTATAATATGCCGAGAATGGATACATTATCATTTAATAAGGTGATAGGTTTTGGTTTGGACCAGTAAACTATACAATCAGTATTCTATCACACATTACAACGTGAGGACTAATGAGGCGCCCTTCCGTTTTCTCTTCCAGGGCGGAGAAGTTGTTACTCAGGTGGCTATTACGCCTATCCCTCCCCCTCCCTCTGCATCCCCTCCCAGCTCTCCAATGGATCATTTCTCTCCTTTGCAGAGGTAGGGATTAAAGAATCATAATTAAACCATAACCAACACCCTGCCCGCAATATTTAATATACATAGATCTAAGCTTATTATTTCTTTCCCGGTAGAAATTCATGAGTCTTTAATGTTTTGAGGGTGGTCAAGACAAATTTTATTTGCGTGCTTCTCAAAGATAAAGAACACATAAAAATCCAACTACACAAGAATTGTGTTTTAAAACTGTCTCCAAATCATCATTTTTGGTTCTATATCACTCATATTTGTGAAAAACTTTCTGATTCAAATGAATGCGTTATGCTTTTATATAATCCAATTTTAATATTGTGGTGGCGACATCACAATGTCATGATCTTTCAATGACAAAAAAAGGGTACAAAGTTGAAGAATAATTCTTTTTCAATCTATAAATTCGCGAAGAAACTTTATCAAGAAAATACAAACCTTCAACCAAAACAATCGATTGTTACGTGGAATTTTCCAAATAAATGCCTACTTTCGATTTTGTCTTGCACATTTTCATTAGCCTAAAATCCGTTTATCACTACGTGTAAAGAAGTCTTAACAATGTATGAAAGAAAGAGACCTCGAGTTTATAGTTATAATACTGTGTAGTTTAGTTGTGCTTGGAATTTGCAGACATTGCACATTGCTTCTTCTTTTATAACATTATATTAGGCGTATTTTATTGTTTTAGTAAATGTCGGTTGCTTCCTGTCAACTTCTCACGCTTTACTTAACAAAATAGAGACCTTTAGCACACGCACCGTGTCTCAATACGCGTACGTGAAAATCGGGAAAACAGATTGAGAAACTATGAAAATAATGAAACCAGTTTCTAAAAAAAGACCCACAGACGTTCGCGTCATACTCACGCGTTGCTGCTTAAAGTCTGTATTACTTGTGGTAACGTACGTGTGTCGAGTCTATCTTTCTAGAACGCATTTTTTCAGATGCTTTAATTTCTAACATGCCAAAGTCGTATTTCAACTTTTTTGCTTGTCATAGATCACTAACTCTATATGACAAACTTTGTTTTATGCATGTTTAAAAATGATATTTACATTGCAATTTCAGCAAGCCAGTATCGTTAAACAGTCGGGTGATTTTAATGTTTGAACTAGACAAATGTCTCAAAACGTATCGGTAGAATGTCGAAAACTTTAACTTCAGAAAAAGCCTTTTAAAATTAGATTTATTCCTATTTCTCTCTACATTTTAAATAAAAAAAAACAAACTCTGGTATCTTCTCATAAAACGTTGATAATTTCGTGCACTTTCAAAGCTTGGAAACTTAATCAAACGAATTGTTTAAAATATCAACTCCTTGTAATTTAAACTTTCTTAGACTTATTTAAGATAGAAGACGACGATAAACAGTCTTTCGACATGTCTGTTAGGAGGCAGAATGAGAAAGGCTCTATCGCGGGTTAATCGACATCTTGATAAGTTTCCGTGAAGAAAAAACAATATGTACAGCCCTTTTTTACAGAATCGATTCGCTTTTGAAGTTAGCATAATCTAACAATTTTTTCCTCCAAACTACAAAAAGTTAACCAAAGTACTATTCGGTTATAGGAGGACCCCGAACCTGCCCCCGATACAGATATCGAATACGATTTCGGACCCGACTATCGGCTTCCAAGTCGACCGGGTCAAACACGCCGAGCTTGGTGAGGGGAAAGTCCGCCTCACGGCCTACTACCACTCTACTGGAAAGGTGGGTGGTCATAAATTTGTATTGTTACCTTTATCCAATATCCATTTGGTAGAAAATTTTATTGCAGTTACCTTCATCGTGGAAAGCATGGACTTTTCGATTTTGAAGGACAGAATCATCAGGCTTTAAAACTGAGAGAGCTAAAGAGAGAGAGAGAGAGATAAATATATGAAGAGAGAGAGAGAGAGAGAGAGAGAGAGAGAGAGAGAGAGAGAGAGGAGACTAGCCTATAAAGTAATGACAGATTAGGGCAGATTGATCGATAAAACGACAAAAATACTTACATGACGCAATAGATAGGTATGTTGATGAGTTCTCAGATAGATAGACAGATAAACTATACACAGCCCAACAAGGTACAGATATAAATAACTGATGATCTGATTCTGAACGCTTTTGCACCGTGGCAACGGAAAGTAAGTTCTTCCCCTCTTTTTCCACCAATACTAATGCGCACGATGACAATTTCTGGAGGTAAATAATTTGATGACCTTACTTATGCTTCTATGGATATTAATCCTATGGACTGTAATGTGTTGTGTTGGTCCACGAGGTCTAGGGGTTCGAATCCTGACTTGGAATAGGTTCGTCCATGTATTGTCTTGCCTCAATCAGTCTTTAAATCAGTACCATGGTATGTAAATGTAAAATCTTGTCCGCATGCTAAGGCAGTACGCTCGATCTTTGATCCATTGGGAGTTCTAAGATATTTTTTGTATGTAATAGCATGTCAAGGCACCCCTGTCTAGTACTTTTAACATTTTAGTGGGTAATTAAAGCGCTAAATCAAAACGCTTACGAACTTTTATTTCACTGCTTTCCCAACGTTCTCTTCCGCCGAAACCAGATTGTCCAATCAGCCACCAGCCCTGTCATGTGCAGCACAACCGCCGTGCGTTCTAACTTCAAATACAACTATCACGTGTTTGGCCAACAAGAAGCGTCTTTCCAAGAGGTGCGGCTAAGTGGAGACATGCTCCTGGTGATCAGGTTCTACCTCCGCCGCCAGGTGCGGGGAGGTCAGAGCAGTGACACAGCACGCACCGGCAGAGACGCCGCCAACCTACAGCAGTACGGCGAAGAAGCTCTCGTTGCCTGGGCAGCTATACCCCTCGTGCTGTCCATGCATGGAGGTAAGGCTTTTTCTGTCGTTATGAACAGAATATCATTGTGTGTGTTGGGGGGGGGG
>BMAT01000025.1:520044-540640 GCA_019649035.1 Elysia marginata
TAAAACACAAATTTCTTGGCTACGAGCTATGTGTGGAAGTATAGATTGGAGATCTTAATTGCTTTGTCTTGTTACGCGCAATAGTAGCCGAGAGTTTTCAAAACCATTTTCCTTAACCTATTACGTTTTTGAGTTGTTTAATATTGTAAATATTATCGGGTATTGGAGGCAATATTTCTATGAGATATGTAAAGTTAAGGTCAAAATTTACTTTGACGAAAGCATGGCTGCCTTCAGCAATTGACAGGGATAATATCTAACGAACTTGTTAACCAATAATTCATTCTTTTACCCATCTACAATAAGACTAGATTTAGCTTTTTCATTTCTCTTGATAATCGTAAATTATCTTTTTTTAAAAATAGATAATAGATAATTGAACACGTTTTTTTTTTGCCCGAAATCTTGCAGCTACTCATCATCTATAATTATCATTCTATTTTTTTTCTCTAAAGAACCAGCTAACAAAATCCATGGACTCACAACCACTTGACCAAGATCTCAACTTCATCGCCCAGTATAGTCCAAGAAGTGGAATAAAGGTAATGCTGTCATAAACTATCTTTCTTATTGTTTTAGAAATTGTCTTTCTAAACTAGCTTTGTTCAGTTTTTCTTCTTCACAGAGCCTTGCTGATCTCTTCTTGGGTTCTTGATATTACTTTTCACAAGAAGCGTAAAATATTCAACACAGTGCGCAAAATATATTTCTTATTGCTATGGCGTTTGCAACAGTTGCGTTTATATTCATTGGAGTTGAAGATAACAAACGAGCTAAGCCTTAAAGAAATAATTAACTGTAAGACACTCAACAGACTAAGTCTAGTTGTTTTAATCGCTCCGCACACTTGATATCAGCGTAATCATTCACTACTGCGAAACGAATAAAGTATGTTTGTTGTTGTTACTGTTGTTATCATTATTGTTATTATCTCGATTGTTATTTGGTTTAATTAGGAAAACCAGCAAACTTGTGTTTCCTCAACTTCAATTTTGTTGGTGTATATGAAATACAAAAGCCCAGCCTAATTTCAAGTAATAACAACAGCTGCCCTCTCATTTTAACAAAATCGAGTCGGACAGTTCTATCAATTTTTTATTCGCCCCTGTGCCGATCGAGCACTAATTTGGAGTTTAAGTTTTCGTAAATTTGGCGAAAGTGAAGGCGGCAGAGATTACAGCTACCTCACTATTCCGTGTGCCGAAAACAAATGTCATTTCCTGACACTCATATCGAATACGGAACAAACTTGAATTTTTTTGCATACGCAAGATATACAAAAATCAAGTTGTTATGGAACTCCCCGTCTTTATCCCCAGCTGGCTTTGGATAGTGCGGTGAATCTTCCGTGGGCTAACTTCACACATGCACACATCTGTCTCAACCCTCCTGGAGCATTTTATATGGTGAGAATAAATACTTAAAAACTTTGCATGTTCAAAATTAAAATATTAACATTTTCTGTGGCTGTTGTGGATGTCACTTTAGATTGCTTTGTACAAAAATTAGTTTCAAAAAGGTTTAAAGCAATCTAATCTATTAATTGAATAAAAAAAACCATTTTACATACGTTTTTCCTGTCAAATTGAACATTTCAAACTCTAAATTGTCCAACGTTGCAGGTGTTGAATCTGTTGAACTATAACGTTTTCTTTCAATTCATCATATTGTGAAGCTCTAGTGTTGAAGTCTGATAATCCGATATTCTTATACTTATAGATTTCCAAGCGCGAGGTTTCTTTATTCGTCTTTTGTTTAGTTCAATTGGAATTCATCGATCGAACTTAGTAAAGTTCAATTCTGTGAGTTTGAAGCTTTGAATGTAGCCTATAGAGGTTTCTCTGAGTTCCCTAGAAGTTTCAATTCTCCAAAGCATGTAAAACTATGAAAAATACTCGCCCAGCTAAGTTGCCATCCCCAAGTCCACACAGACACGTGTTTGGTCAGTAGAACGCGCGTGTGTGCCTGTATAGAAAGGGCGGGTGAGAGGTTGAGGTTAAGTACTAATTACAGAGCAGAAAATTTGGAAATTAATCTGACTTTTTTGCATAAGTATGAGTTTGGGTCCATTTTCAAGAGATTCGGACTGAGAGGTTTCTACTGTATCTGTTTAAGTTTAAGAAATTATGGTCAAATCATTTCTGTGAAAAAGACATAAATGTCTCGGTAAGGCCTCTTTCAAAATTTATAATTACATCGTCTTCTTTGCGGAGGTTAATAGTTTTTAGGTTTTTAAACATTTTAAATCTGACTGTAATAGTTATCAGGTTAAAATAAGCATGACATAAATTACTCACTAAGACCTGTGCTTACGTGCATCGCTGCCCATAGTTGCTTACGACCCTGTGCTAAAATGTAAGAGTCTTTGACACGACTGCTTTGCTGCTGACTTAAAAAAAAAAGGATGAAAGGAAAAAAGTTCCGTGTGCCTTTTTATCAATCTTTTCAGCAGACCCGGTTAGTTTTTTTCGTCACCAGTTTTAAGGAAGAAAATCTTTTTCTCACTTCTTTGGATGAGTTTTGTGTTTTTATGTCTGGGGTGCAATTATTTCAAATTTGTTTAAATCTTGCAAAATTTATCTGTAATATTTTTAAGATATAAGTTAGTACGTAGTAAAATGGGGTGAGCGGTGAAGCAATCGAAAGAGAGGTTGACCGCGATCCGAGAGGTTTCGGGTTCGATCCCTAGTCCGGCAAAATTCCCCCCCCCCCCCTCCTGTGCCAACCCAGCATTTAATGAGTAGCGAGGCCTCTTAAGACTCGACAACAGTAAAGGCGGTGAGGAAAGCAATGGCAAACTATCTCACCACGCCTTGTACCTGAAAAATAAGGACCCTGTTCCTTGTTCCCTTACTCTTGTCACGAATATGGGAAACTTCACTTTACTTTAGATAGTATAATATTTATGAACCTCTGCTCCGGTGAGTATCAAGGTAGGTATTCGATTCGTCCCTAAACGTAAAATATCAAGCAAAGTCACCAAGCTAAGAGGATGTACACAGCCAGTGTGGAGAGTGACTTTATTAGTGATCTTCATAACCAAATCAATTAGAGTCAGTGACAGAGAGAGAGAGAGAGAGAGAGAGAGAGAGAGAGAGAGAGAGAGAGAGAGAAAGAGGGAACGTAGAGAGAGACGGGGGAGATGGGGGAGGAGAAGGTAAAAAAAGTTCATCATGAGGCATAAAGTCACATCGCATTAAAAACTCCAAAAATCTATAATTATGTTATTCATTATCATTGAATCCAGGGCACTCCCCACGCCACGTACGACAAACTGGTGTTCACTGAAGACTTAGACATTCAGAGCACGCAGACTTCACCATCATGGAAAGATGGATTTAAGGTCAGTCTCAAGAGTAAAATAATTATAAGCCTCTGTGTTTGTTAGTGTTACCATTCCTTATGGCGCAAGGTTTGTGAAAAAAATATCAGATATAATGGGTGATTTATTTTACGAGAGCAAATTGTGATCTTTAAGACGATAACGGCTTTTCTATAGACTAACCATTTAGAGTCCTTTCAAATGGTTCTTCGTTACGCAATTTTGTTTATTATTCAAATATTTTTCAATAACTCCTGTTTCACCCGCGTTTCTGTCCAGCGGTCTCCACAACATCTTCTTAAATATTGATTTTCACTGCCGATCATATTACACAAAACTATTAATTAAAGAAACATGTTTTTCAATTTAGACTTCAGACTACAGATACTTTATTCTATCGCCTCTCTTCCCTGCATCTCTCTGCAGCACTTTCCTCGGCGGTCTTACCATCGGTTTTTGGTGGCCGTTATTCACCTGCAAGAAGTGTTTGTCAACGTCTCTAGAGACAACTATAAGTACGGCCTTTTAGAGCAGGTTAGTAAGTAAAGGCACTGTGGTAAAGATAGAGATTTATCCACAGAGTCAATAGGGGGTGTTTTTGTTTTTTTTTGGTGTTCACAGCCCGTCTGGACGTGATCTCAAAATAACGTTTATGACTTTTGAATAAACACAACTTCATTTCTATCTTTAGAATACAAACCGCTAAAGCCTTCTCAAAGTAGAATGTTAAAGACCTATAAAGAAAAACTGCATTCGTAAAAAATATGATTTCATATATATGTGTGAGTGTTTTCAGATGTTGTTATCAAATAAATTATTCGCTTTACTTCTATAGCTACAACTTATGGTGACAAACACAGAGCATAAACTTAATGTGACATGCCAATAATATTAACTAAAAAATTTACGTTGCCAAATAAGTGTTCAATACTAATAGTTAAAATATCAAGTAAATGAATTTAAATGTGAAAACGATAGGTAAATGCAAAATCTTGCAGCCTTTCAACGAACTCATATGCTCCATAATTTTATCGACTATTCAAGTTGTTAATTATTTGACTTTTTAAGCCATGGCTCGTAAATTTTTTTTCAAGCAAGAAATCGTATTTAAAGTTCATTAAACAAAATGCGTCATAGATTTCAAAATTGTTTCTGGTGCTGCTTGTTTTTCTCCAGGCATGGACTGCAGTACAGGTGTTTAAAGACCAGTACTGCTACACAGAAACCTTCCAGCTGCCGTTGTTCCAGGGCGCGCCAACACAGGAGATGCTTAAACAACTGGCCAGGGAGCCTTGCAAGGACTGGATGGAAAGAAGCATCAGGGCTAAAAATGTAAGTAATATTACACGAGGAGGGAAGAGGAGGGGATGGAATTCGAGAGAAAGAGAGAGTGAGAGAGAGAGAGAGAGAGAGAGAGAGAGAGAGAGAGAGAGAGGACTGAAACAGGAGAAAAGTCGTATAGTAATAGGAAGAGAGACAGGATCGGACAAAGAAAGAAAGAGGGGGAAGGTGATAGGTATTTTTTCAAGGACATAATAGGGACAGAAAGGCGGAAAAGCTGTTAAGACAGAAAGAGACAAAAACATCGAAGTTAAAGATTATGTATACATGTACTTAAAAATATTTTAAAACCAAAGAACATAGGCAATACAGACGGACTGTAGCAATGAAGGAAAATAAAGCGACATAGTTCGTCCGACTGCACATCATGCTTGGAATATTTTTTCAACTATTTATGATGCCATTGCCCTCGTTTCATGACTTCCAGATCAAGTTGCTAGATGGCGCATCGGTGTTTGTGCGGCTCTGCGATGCTCGTAGAGATGATGAGCTTTTGTATGATGTTCCTTCTTCCAAATTGGTAAGACTAATGGAATTTACTTACATTTTTATAGATTAGTTTTCTATGCCGATATTCACCAACAACGGTTTTTGGCCATCGTACCAAAGCTTTGGAAATGTTTAAGACGTACTATCTTTCTGTCTATCACAGTCTCACAAACCCGGTTTCATGCTGATAATGTTAAGCGTTCAAGGGATCGCTACTTCATTGAAATAATAACTATCTCTCATGTCCAGGTGCAAGTGAACGTGGACTACATTCCTCGCGGCCTAGAGGACATCTATACCCGCGAGAGGGGCGGTCGACCTCTTGAAACGCTAATTCCAAGCGGCAAACAGAGTGAGCAGTTCATGGATGGACTGAAAACAAAGTTTAAAAGTGTAAGTATGGGACTGTTTCAGGACTAACCTCTTTTGTGTGGAAAATTCGAAAGGTGGGCTCACCAGCGAATTCTTCTGTGGGCGAGATAATTTGTTCGGATAATTCTAGGACTAAATCTAAGCCTAAAAACTCACCATTGTTTTAGAGGAACTACTGTTAAAGAATTTTTTTAAGTTCATGGAACAGCCCTATACATAGAGGCATATGTAAAGGCCCAACCCACCGCCGTAAGCAGCCGTAATAATAGACATACTGCTGCATGAGCATTCCGTCTACTCATTCTGTGAAGACTTTTAAATGATGAGACTTAAGGTTAGATGTATTTGTCAATCTATACATTATTGACAAAAAATAAAGAGCATAAATAAAAGCGTTGGTAAATTGTCTGTTTATTTATCCACCCCCCAAAAATCATCTAATATTGTTATGATGTTGTCTCAAAATATATGCAAGTCTGATTTTAAAATCATTTTTTGCTGTTTATTGGACGTGGTTTTTAAAAGTCTTTATCATTATTTTTATTAAATTTTTGAAGATTTAATTTTCGAGGCGATAAAACATTTATAAACAAAGTTTTTAGTACAGACCCTATTGATCTTTCATCCTGCATTGATTACACCAAGTAAAATGCTTTTGAATATACATAGATGTGTTAGATTTTGATTTTACTTTCAAATTTTTCTCTTAACAATGCCTGTACTTAACCAACTTCAAGTTGTATGAAAAACAAAGTATAAATTAAAGTTTTGTTTGAAAACTTCAAGATGTTGGCATATTTTTTGTCATCAACCTTTTTGCCTTTTATTATTAAAAATATCTGTTTTTAAACACCAAACTTGTGTTGACTGTGTCCCGTAGTTGAATAGTCTAACAGGCTTTAAAGACTCTAATCTAAGAATAAGTTTGTCACAGCTACTATAATAAAACACTATCCTGTTTTTTTTCAGCTTGTGTACAAGCTGTACCAGGAGGGCAACATGTCCAATGACTAAGCGGATACAAGAGCTGCAGAGGTGTGTGTAGCGGTACACCTAATAGTCTAACCTCAGCACACATCAGCCATATTTTTTATCTTTCAAACACACAACAACGGGATTAACCATGACATGTTTTCCAGCTGTTTGCAGGAAATGAGTGTGTTTATGCAAGTTAAAGTAGCTAACGAGAAGAAAAAGAAGATACAAGCTCAAGTGATGTTTTAATTATCCGCTCCGAATAGTTTGTGATAAAGCGGAGGGAAAAAAGTGACAAAGTAAACACTATTGGAATAGCAAGTTCTATTTTGAACTCTTTTGATAAATGAAAAAAATTAGAGAGAGCTCAAAATCTCATGTTCTATTGAAACAGTTTTTATCACATATGCAGTAGTTTTCAGTACATTCTCTAGATAAACGAAATCCTTATAGTAACTTAAACACACGGGTCTTACGTCAAAGAAAAAGGGGTTGCTTTTTTGTAATTTTTCATTCGATAACCCATATAAATGCAAATTAAATGACTTATAAAGGACATTTTGGAAACATTTCTTAATCGAGCATTGTATATCATATGATTACCGGTATATGTTTTTTTTTAAATCTTAGGTTTTTAGGAACTGTAGGCAAATGAAGGAAGCAAATTTATATACGGTTAGATATATAAAAATATTGATTAGAGTGCAACGAAACCAGTTTGACTATCCTTATTTTTAAAAAAAAAGGAAAACAAGAGTTCTCAAGGTTTGCGGGGATGAAGGGGTTTATATAAAATTCAGGGTAGACTTGTCCTAAATTCTATCTCATAGTATCAAAGAGGCTTAAGTTAAAAAAAGATAAACCGCACATTTTAAGCCAAAGCATCTGAAAATAACTCAGATTAGCTTAAACCATAAAACAGACGATTTTCCGTCCAATTTGGTTCCATATAATAATACTTACCACAACCAGTCAAACGTTAAAAGTATGGCTTTCAAGGTAGAATAAACTGTAAAATTCTAACACCAAGAGGCTAGTATACTTTGATCGACTTCACAGACCTGCTGTTTAAGGAATAAACGAGAACTCATCTTACAAGCTAATATAAGTATCAATGGATATTCAATGAAGTGCGCAATATTTCAATACTGCAAATTCGGTGCCAAAGACTTATACACCGGCGGAAAGTGATGTTATATTATATGCAGATGAAAAAAGCTCGCATGATGGCTGTAACATTTATAAAGTGTGCGACATGTTGGCTTATTGTTAAAATTTCTCATAAGTCATTAGAGCTGAAGTGACCTAAAGTAAATGGTACTTTTCTGCTGTTTTAAATACAAACTGCAATACAGACGCTGAGTAATTTATGATTACAAATTGCGTGCAATTATGTTGGAAAAAAACTGGAACTTGATTCAATTCTTGTCACAATAATATTGTGTTCAGTGTAGCATTACATGGATTAAGTGCATTGTGTTCAAGTTCTGTAAGCATGAAGACTGCAATATAGACAATCGGCACCAATGTGTTTGAGAAAAGCTCAATAATTCATCTCATATCTAAACCAAAGAAGTTTAAATCAAAAGAATGATGGCGCAAGGACCTTTATTGTGACCAAATATTATCACAAAACAATTTTATACCGTATGACTTTGTGTGGAATCTGTAGGAAAATAATGTTAGAGATGAAAGCTCAACATTAGTGCACTGATAAAGTGTGCTTTTCCTACACACTTGGCTTGTGGTGATGGAGGACAGCATCATGGAATGGCACTATTCAAACAAGGTGTTCTCATAACCATTGTTCCATTCGAAGGCTCGCTGTTAAACGGGTTTTCATAACTCAATTTCCCATATCCTTTACAAAAGGTTGGCTACCTGGTAATTATACTCATCATGTCTACATGGGCCTTGAACTGGGCCGCGTGAAGAAAGGCTCGGCAAGAACAGTTTTTTTATTGGAAGTACAGCAACATCTACTTCTGGGAAAACATTATGAGGTGATTCC
This sequence comes from Elysia marginata, assembly GCA_019649035.1. Lineage (NCBI taxonomy): Eukaryota > Metazoa > Mollusca > Gastropoda > Plakobranchidae > Elysia > Elysia marginata. The sequence continues at coordinate 528,555 of BMAT01000025.1, forward strand.
TGAATACGACAAGACCAGGACTGACGCCAATATTCTTTTCTGAATGTTCAAGAAAACTCAGCGCACGGCAAACTGCCCCAGGGAAACTTCGACAAAGTTATCTATAAATAAAAGATAAATGAGAATTGCATTGATTAATGCAAATTAAAAAAAATATAAACTTTTGTTGGCAAGGCTGATCAACGGATAGTTATACTGCAGGACAATTTTTCCATTATTTGTGATAGATGAGCCATTCTGATATACATTATATATCTTTTGTTCTCATCGTTAAAATGTATACATGTATGTACTGTAATCATCCCCACAACCAATTTACCTTAATTACACAGTAGACAGTAGAGTCCTTTTCCAATTGGATAGTTTTGTATTCATAAATCTATTATAAGATTATTTTCTCTTATTTTTTTGTCATGACTTTGACGTTTAACATTGTAAAATGTTCATTTTTTCTTGAACTGGTGTTACTTGAATAAACTTTTATGTAGTACATAAGTAGCTATTACAACATAATCAAACATAGTACATACCATTTTAGATTAACAGAGGCTAGCAGCTTACCTGTGTAGATCAAGATTGATATTTATAGTATTCCTGCCATACACTACTGGCCCTTTTATTCTGGTTGGTTGCAATAGTTACGTATGGCATAGGCCTTTATATACATGTTTTGAAAATATAATTTTTTCAATACTTTTATTAAAGGGCGGTTGCAAATCATATCCAATCGAAAATCCGTGTCTTGTTGAGTTTGGGAAAAGATATTTGTAGCGCCACTGAGGAAACATTTGACACAGCCTAATGTTTCTCTATTTCTAAGTGTAGTGGGTGTGTATCAACGAGGCAAGTTTCAGAAATAAAAGCTGTTCGTTTCGTTATAGATACCTTGTCTAGAGCAAAAATTGAAGAGAATAATTTTTATTATACTGTCTTTTAAAACTGTCTTTCAAAACAAAAACGTTTAATAATCATGGGGCGGTTGTTTTCTCGAATGTTATTATTGTCTAGTTAAAACTTTAGAAAAAAAACCTTCGAACTGGTGTTCATTTCATCTAAAAACACAACCACCAATTAGGTTGTAGCAAAACTTAAATTAAAGTGCATGATAGTCAAAAGAATGAATCACTATATCTGTACATCTAGAAGCTTATAAATAATATAACCCAGTGACGATGTCAAGGATAGATGGTTTACTCTTGACTTCTTGTTTCAAAGCGTACTAAATTTTAAAGCAAGTCGTGTTTTCCCTATTGACCTGCAGCACAACATAGCCACACATTCTAAAACAGATATTTGACTAAAGCGTGTCTGCTTAGTTTGTGAATATAAAAATCAATATATTTGGGCGAGAATTCGATATAGGTTAGCGAACATAGATTAGCGACCCTACTGATTCGTAATCGTTCATATAAAATTTGTACCGCTCAACACAAGTAGTTTCAAACAAATTTTAAGCACATCACTTGGAGTTTTTAAGAAGACGCTTTTTCTGATCCACAAGATGATTAGTAGGTTGGTTAACTTTAACGTCACTGTTCCCTTCCTTGGTCACCAAATGGCACTAAACGATGAATAAAAATAATCTGTTTTGAAAGCAGCTCACACAAATTTGCGATAAACTTAGTTTAGAATGAGACGTTCATTTCGCAGGTTAGATCTCGTTCAAGCAGCAAAAATATTTTTCTCCTTCAATTTCACTTGCCCCACCCCTCATTAACCCACCGCCTTCAAGATACAATAGATCAGAAAGGAACGTGGGAAAATATGTTTTTAACTTGTAAATTCACTTATCTTGAATTTACATGATTGTGGTTTTAATGTTTGCGCTTGTTAAATGCGAAGACAAAAAAGTGCAGAATAAGACACCCTAGTGATGGTTAATAAATTAATATATTGAATGTTTACTCACTTCAAACTTTGTAGTTAAAAATATTGACACTTTACATATTTTTTCTTTGCTTTTATCTTGTTATATCATATTCATAAACTTTTTTAATTTAAGTCAGCTAAAAGCATATCTGGTTACGGTTCTGAAATGTTTGACAAGGAAAATCTTCAAGTAACACAATCTATTACACCAAAGTCCATAATTATCTTTATTCCAATCCATTTAAGTTTTTTGGAATGTATTCAGTTCTCTCTGTAAGACACTAACAAGTAAAGTGTTTGATCATACATGCAACTGTTTACATCGTTGTTGGAAGATGTCCTATTTGTATTAGTAATCTCCGTCAAAAATAGTGTGGCTCAAAAGATAAATGATAACTAAAACTCACATTCCTTAAAGATCTTTGTTCAACAACCACAGTGAGATGTTGGTTTCACATATTAAGTCTGTTTGAACATGAGTTTAGCATCCTGTATGCACCAGACCTAACTTTATTATGGTTGCCCATGCTCTACTGAATAGCTCGCCTATTTTCAAAGGCAAACCTCCTACAAGTGAGAGGAAATTCAATGTAACCACTAACGTGTAGAAGATTCAGAGTATGCATCTTTGTTATTTCTAACTTAATTTCGTACATGAACTTCTAAGAATAATATATAGCAGAGAATCATGAGTTGGTGGCTGATATTTGCAATTTATATTAAAAGAAATGGTTTCTGAAAAGTTCACTTTTTCGTGAGCCTAGGAAAAGCAATACATGTGCAACCCTGTAACATTATTTGAATTTATTTTTTACAGCAATAAATTCTGTTGCTTATTTTGCATCTATATACACGTTTCGGTATAGTCACTGTACCCTTTAAGTAAAATGTAAGCGACGTTTTGAAGCTTTTCCCTCCATGATATATTGAAATATGTTGATATTAAGATAATTGTTTAGCTTTTTACAAACCATGACTCTTAACTAAATAAAGTGTTGGGATAAATTTTATCTATCGTGTCTCAAAGTTGAATCTCTATAATGATCCACGAAACTCAATACACATGTTTAAAAAGTTGCTAATAAGTAACGGAGAAAACCTTAAACGGAAATGTGAAAAAAAGCACGCCTAAAGCCTGCTATCTTTTTGTCCATTTATTTGTACTAGTTGAGGTGCACCCGTTCTTGTCGGATGACGGAGTAGACAAAAGTTGCCATTCTTATCTTCATGACAATTGATTTTGACCTATATCTCCAAAATGTCACGTGGGTCTTGGGGTCAGTGGGGGTTACCATTCAATAACCTCTTCCGCATTCCCGCCATCTCATGTTCAATTTTATGTTACGCGATTTCCAATAGGTCCAGAAAGTAGCAGCATTTCATTGATCGGTAGAATTAATGGCGAGTTTTATTTGGGGTGCTGCTTGGGTTAGATACTATTTAAATAATGTCACTTAAATTTCCTTGCCTCTTGGATCTATTATTTTTGCATGTAAAAGAAATACTCAAACTAAATACATCTTTCACGGTTATTAAGCATACTTGAAGAAATTATTTTGGGATGACAAATTTGAGTGACAACATTTCAGTTATTTTGTTCTAGATCTAGATCTAGATCTACCGAATGATGTATGAAAGCCAATCAACACCGATACACCCAGTTCCACTCCCAAGGGAAGACCAGAGAAGGAATTCTGGCCTAAACAGCATCAAGAAAAGTGGAGATTTCACAAAATGCTACGAAAAGCTGACCCAGGATCGAGTCCAAGGATGGAAACTTGGTCGGTGCCTTATTTGAATCATCTAGATCTAGTCCAACTAAGGCTGTTAAAAGTGACCCTAAACAACAACCCAAACAGTACCCCAAATAAAATCCGCCACAAGGCGGTTTGTTGACCCTAGTAGTCACGACATATCTGGACATATCTTACGGAGACACAGAGAGATTCCCGCTAACTAAGCAACTCGTGCATATTTTATTCAATGTGGCAAAAACCACAGGGGAAGACCAAAAACAACACTTCCAACAGTCCTCAACAGAGACCTCGCACTGATTGACCATGAAATCAGACTCCATTCATCTGATGAGCTGGATAAGATCACTGCACTCGCACAAGATCGAAGGCAGTGGCATGAAATGACGGTAAAGATAGAGAGAGCTGCCGAAGCGTCGCAGAAAGAGAACTGGGATGCGCCACGGCACTAAGTCAGTAAGTCAAGTCAATAGTCACGTGACTATTTCCGGGTAGAAATAGGTCAAAACCATTGCGTATTTAACTTATCAGTCCAACTTTGAATTGATCAAATCGCATCTCATTTTATTTATCTCCTTCTCTCATATATTTTCTGTTTCTGTTATAATCGCCCACCCCCTAAAAATCCAAATTTTTTTTTGTCTTTATCTCTTTCCCTATTACTATTTCTCATCCTCTTTTTGCTATGTTTTTTAGATTGAGTTATTCCTTTCTCTGTATCTTAATTATTACTAAGTAAATCTGGACCTCCTGAGAAATGGAAGAAAACATCACATGCAGAGCGTTAGACAAAACAAAATACAATTCACGCAAAATCTAGGCTACATCTAGGCCTAATCTAGACTCTTAAATTTAAAAGTACTCTAGATCTAGATCTAAAACCTATATTACACACACACACACACATATATATACGACACCGGTATATATAGTGAAAGCTTCCTAATACACCGGGTCACTCTTCCCAATTAGGTGGGTATTTTTTATAGTAAAAATTCTTTTTCTTTAAAATCTTACCCAATTTCACGGGGTTCCCAATTCCAAGATCCCACTGAGGAAAGGAGAGAGAGAAAGAGAGAGAGAGAGAAAGAAAGAGAGAGAGAGAGAGAGAGAGAGAGAGAGAGAGAGAGAGAGAGAGAGAACGAATTTACCTTTTTAGGACCAGTCCACTGAGGCGTGCTGCAGCACGAAACTATACAGCATGGTAAATTTTCAAAAGGTAAATCCACACTATTTATATGCTCCAACCATGCTGAGAACTCTACCTTTGTACCTGAAGCATAATAACTACCAACGCTAGATAGATAGATAGAGTGTGTCTCGGGAGGAATCTTATGGTGTAGCAAGCCAAAAATGAAAGTAAATTTACAGTACTAGATAAAAGTCCCGTTTTACTAAAATCGTTGAGTACTTTTCATATAAGTACTTATGCAGGTTTAAAACATACACCTGTTCTATCTAACCCTGTTGAGAACTTTCAAGTGGGCCTACCTGTACAATATCAACAAACCAAGACCTAGACCCAAACCAAGAACCTATTATCGGCAACACGCTTGAACAGTTCAGTCTAAGATACCATAAAAACATTCCGTTATGCAGCTAAAACAATACGTCAAGGCCCTCATAACCAAGATTGAGAAATTCGTTAAAAACCTGAGATGGAGAGTATTCTTCTTTCTCATTCCAGATCTGGAACTATTAAATAAAGAAACCTATTAATTTACATCAACTAAGCAATCACCTTACGTCCCTGAACTGAAAGCAGTCGAGGACGGCTTAATGCCAATGGTACAAAACATAAAGTTCAGAAGGATAAACCATGAACTCATAACGAGAATTAAAAAGGATATAAGAACAACGACAACCCTTTTTATATCATTGTTGATAAAAGAAAAAACTATTACAAACTTAACAAGAACCAGTATGAAAACTGATCAACAAGAGTATACACAAGCAATATGAAAGTCAACAGAGGACGCTGTTCAAAAAATAAAAAAATAAAGAGAATGTCATTGCAGACCAACTACAACTGAGCGACAAAACCGATGTAACCGCCGAAAAAACCTTAGACTACAATGCAAATTTCAGTCGCATGCAGGCTAATAAACCCCTGTAAACCAGAATTAGGTAAATAAGCAAAAAATTCCTAGAAGATATAGTGCAAGATGTCAAGTCGGTGACAATGTCTACCAGACAATGGAAAAACATAGAAAACTATATAGAATGGTTTTCCCATTTTGAAACAAAAAAAAACCGCACCTTTATTTCATTCTGTGATTTTTACTCTTCCGTTTCTCACGCACTGCTCTCGAAGACACCCTTTTATACCTCACAGTTCCCCCCCAATCAGCGAATAACAAGCCCACAATATTACTCACACAAAGACAACCTGGCTCTTTAAAGATGGATAGCCCTGGTTTAAAACCAAAACCAACCCCAACTTCGATTTCACTATGGGGGGTTTCAATGGTACAGAAATCTGTGGAAAAAGTGGAACTTTACCTCTTAAGACAATTACAACACCTCACCGTAGATGTAGGTTTTTACAGACACGACGGCTTAGCTATCCACGAGAAGTTGAGCTAACAAAGATTTTTAAAAATTAGCAAAATTTTAAAAAAGGAGGGTTTTAATATAACCATAGAACTTTAGAAGCCAACAAGACAGTCGTTAACTTTCTAGACGTCACTTTAGACTTAAACACAGGATCCTTCAAACTATTTAAACTACCGTCTATTATATTAACAGCCGAAGCAACCAACCTCCATTCATTGGGAAAAAAACTATCAACAAGGTATGGAGATAAGAATTTCAAATAACTCCTCACATGCAGAAATCTTTAATGAAGCGGCAAAGCCATACAACATTGCCTTATGTAAAACAGACACACAAAACAGCTACAATCTGCAGAAAAGAAAGCCCACATAGAAAACAGCCCAACAAACTTCGGAGAAAGAGATAAAAACAAAATCGACACTTTTACACAAACGAACGAGAAACAAGGAAAAGGAAAGTAATATAGTTTAACCTACCGTGCAGCAAAAATGTTGCCACTAACATCTGTATTCTAACTACTAACCAGTAGCTTCTCGGAAAAGCATAAATTGCACAAGATCATCAACAAAAACTCTATAAAACTCAGCTCCAGCTGTATGAGTAATATAAAGCAAATCATTGATAACAATAACAAGGCAACTCTAAACAAAACCATAAAAGAAGATAAACAGTTGCCTCCAAGTGGATGCAGTTTATCAAGCGATCGTCACACAAGAAAACAACAAAGAAATAAACACATTATATGTGGATAACGGAGAACCAGCTCAAGACTAGATATAATCACCACAATTCCAGCTTCCGTCTAGAACATAAACAATCCGCTACAACTCTAAGCGAGCCCGTATGGACTTAAATAATGCAGACATAAAATACACTATATCATGGAACATATTGAAAAAAGGCACTACAATACTCTACAATGACAATACGGTGGAAACTCTGATTCGCAGAAAAGGACGCATTACGCAAAGAAATCCACCCTCAACAAAAGAAAGGCGACTATTTCTTCACACCACCCTCAACGGAGAAAACACCTACTTGAACAATACAAACATAACAAGATCGCAACAAAACCAAACTACATTATTTCCCTGAAAAGTTTACCTCAGCAGATAGCATATGTAAACAAATGTGAAGGAAGCCAAAAATGTAAGTAAATTAACAGTACTAGATAGATAAATTGATTAATAGATAGATAGATAGATAGATAGATAGATAGATAGATAGATAGATAGATAGATAGATAGATAGATAGATCTTAGTTTTTTTTTAATGTCATGAAATACAATGCTCGAATTGTATAGGGACTTTTGTATACATTGCAGCCTATTCCTACCTTTGTTTGCTGTGACAAAGTGTTTCTGGCCGCCCGTTAGGTCAGCTTTCGCCAGGCAACTGCTTACTTTGCGTAGATAGGCAGACAGATATATAGATAGATAGATCGGTGAAACTGTAGAGAGATGAATTATTAGTTCTTTACAAATCTGCAACTGAGAGACTAAAATTAAAAATTGGACGCAGAAATGCCCGGAAAAAAATTTAACCACTGAAAAATCATAAGCGCTGCTTAAACTTTATGACCTTTGCACCATAAGTTATTAAGATAAAATTATCCGCATTATCAAGTTTTTCCAACACTAATCAGCAAGGGTCTAGCCGAGAGAGTTCACATTTTTAGTTGAAACTTTAAAATTTAGCTTCTCTTGGTGTAGATAATTTAGGCCAAAAAACATCAGTTTAAAAGCGTCGGTAGGGAATATGTTTGCCTTGAGAAGAGAAGTTTGCCCGCCAGTACATTCTAGTAGAATACAATTATAAATTTATGTTTGCAATCGCCGCAACCTATGTCTTCGTAGTAAAGAAGCCTAGCGGCGAAAATTAAACAAATTTTAGTATTAATGCTCTACTGATCTATCTCGTTTGAGTTTTGAGTGAAATTAGCACATATTAGGGCTCATCTTGAGCGGGCCAGCCCTTTCAAATTGTAATGAAAGATGTTGAGATTTGTGAGATGTACTAGGGCGGTTGACCGCTATCTAAGAGGTCCCGGGTTCGATCCCCAGTCCGGGCTAAATTTTATTTGCTCCCCTGTGCCCACCCAGCACTTGATGGGTAGCTAGGTCTCTTAAGACTCGGCGAAAGTAAAGGCGGCGAGGAAAGCAATGGCAAACTACCTCACTATGCCGTGTGCCTAGAAAAAACAAGGACCCTGCTCCTTGTTCCCCTACGCTCATATCGAGTATGGGACTACCTTTACCTTTACTCTAGATGCAGTGTGGGGCTGCACTGCGGCAACCTAGTCCGAAACCAATTTGGGTGTCTGTTTCTGAAATACTTTCAAGATTACCAAAGTAATCTGACACAACCCGCAGTCTCATGAGTGGATTGATTTTGAAAGTGTAAGAGGCAGAGACAAATTTAAGATACATTGGGGTCAATACACGAAATGTAAACATTCCGGTGCTTGCCACGTGATATACTGACCCGAGCTAAGCGCTACTGCTACTCTGCTTGTAAAAGGCTTCAGCCTGATGTTATGAGTGGGATGTTTTCTACTCCTGTTTCATTGAAAATTTCCAGCTCTCATCGAAAAAAATAACAACATTTTTAGACGAAAATCATGTTTAAAAAATCTTGATTTTTTGTAAATGTGTCGATTCGTTCGTGTCCATTGGTCTAGGCTTAGTCAGCCGAGAACGCCTGGTCTAACGAATCAACATTAAATACAGTCTGCAAAAAAATTGCTCCTTTTTAAATCCAAAGGATCTCTTTATGTTGAACTTCAATTAGTATAAAAATAATCACCGTATTTTTGTTTTAAACTTGTATCTCTTCTCTGGTGGTTATCATAATTTTAGGACGGAAAATTGCAATCCCATTGAACTTACAGTGCATGTGACCTTGATCTAGAATCTAGATCTAGTCTCTGTTTATTTTCATTCAACAATCCAACATTAATTAAGATAGGCAGAGCTTTTTATGACTTTGACTCAGATCGCGATCTATTCTAATCTAGACATGACTTGTGGCTATTATTCTGACTTCTACAAGTTCTAATACTGTTTGTTCTTCTTTGCCTAGATCTCTGGTTTCGATATAGCTTTGTTGCACGTAATCCTGGGATTGGCCCGCTGGTGTTAAAAATGGGTTATCATCCTTTTCATTTCATCAGTGATGCCAGCGGGCCAATGCCAGGATTATTCCGTACAAGCAGAGCGTGCAATATTCAAGTACTTTTAGTGGACTGGTATCGATACCGGATACATCTAAAATGTTGGCTCCTAAATTTTGTTATCGTTTCATACTGCGATAAAAAGCCTAAAAGTAAAATAAATCAACCAATTCAATATGTTTTAATAGTCAGTAATAGTATTAAATATTTTGAAAATAAAAAGGGGATCTATATGCACCGGGTCAACGGAACCTTAAAAATACTGCAATATTATTCTGTTCGTATTCGATACTAATTTTGTACGCTTTGCTCATCGGTTTGTAAAGGCTGGCAGAAAGACGGGAATGAACAAATAATAGGCCTAAAGATAGGAATAATCTGTCTAATAAGTAAAGCAAACATCACCAAATTTTGTGGAATAAGCGTACCTTAATGAAAATTTGACACATATTCTGCTAGATCTAGATATAGAATCTAGATCTAGGGTCTAATGATTGAGAGCTAGACCTATGTGATTTGTTGTAAATTCAGGTCTAGATTCTTTAGAGAACTAGACATGGCTCAGTCAATAGGTTACAAAACAAATTCACAATTTAAAGTTTTTCTTTATTCAGTTAGGTAAACCGAAACACGGTAATAAAACGATTCTTTGATGATTGCACGAAGAAGCTGACTTTTTTTTATAAGCTTAGCAGACAAGCGCGCAACAGTAGACCTACGGTGATCCATTCCATAGAAATAAAGTAATGAAGGTTTAGAAACCACCGTTGAAAACGTCTTTGTCTTTAAAATTTTCATTAAGCAATACTTTTTTCGGTTTACACAAGCTATTTAGCCTTTTAAACGTAGATCTAATTTAAAGTACTTTTTCAAACACCCAGTGTTCATCTGAGGGCTAGGCCTAGTGATTTAGTTTAAGTATATCACGTGACACCTTGACTCCGTGTATTAAGGCAAATTGGTAATATATAAAAGTTGATTTTGTTTTAATGTGGACACTTTTTGTAAAACTTGACAAAAATATCTTACGAGATCTAACGTTAAGGCAAGGTAGTAATTTTGGGTGTCGGATTAAAAAATGTTTTTTTTTACAAGTATAGCTTTACTGCTGGTGTGGCTCCCTTTTAATAGTTGAATTCCTTCGAAATGAAGGCCGACTCGACTGATTATATGGCGAGATCTCCAACTTCTAAGTGTCTCGCAACCAGTCAAAATAAGTCGGTTGTAGGATATAAATGTTGAGATATTGCCTAATAAAATGATATTTATTCTTCTTTCCTTCTGTGTTCGAACCTCGTAAATTTTAATATCTTTTCACAAATGTTGATAATTTTATCTAATTTAAACATGTTTAAGCCTAGAAAAAGTCTTTGTTCAAAATATAAAAGCCTTGAAAACAGGGAGAAATTTCACTATTTTGCACTGGTTGCAAAACCAAAAAAGTAGTTTCAGGGCAGAAAACCCAATGCAATGCGAACTTCCATGTGACCTATTCTCCTTCACTTGGCCTATCAGGTCTTTTTAAATGTTTGGTAGCTAGCTTTTTTCTTTTCACGACACTTTGCTGAACCCAAACCAAATAACTTTATAGTTCAAAAATTAATCAAGACGGCGGTTTTTAACTTGTATCACAGTATGGTTGGGTTCTATCTTATAGGTAACCCATTTACTTGGTTCATACTAGACCTACGAACGCCTCTGGGAGAATGTCTTATTTATTAGAAAAATAAGCAGACAGATAAATAGATATATAGATCGGTGAAACTGTAGAGAGATGAATTATTAGTTCTTTACAAATCTGCAACTGAGAGACTTAAATTAAAAATTGGACGCAGAAATTCCCGGAAAAAAATTATTAAGTAAATGGAGCTCTCTCTCTCTCTCTCTCTCTCTCTATCTCTATCTCTCTCTCTCTCTCTCTCTCTCTCTATCTATCTATCTATCTATCTATCTGCACCTCCTCTTTCAAGCTCTAAACCACGAGTTTCCGTTGCAAGATGATCTTGATAACATACATTTAGATCTAGATTCTAGTGCAAGATTTTAGTATTTTCTGGTTTGTGGATTTTAAACAGCTGAATATAGATTTGTAACTGCTCTGTTGTTTTATTATTTAGAGCATCTGGGGGATAGATAGATCCATTAAGGCACTTGGCTTGCCGCTGAATGAGACATGGTGTCATAGTTTTGCCGGGCGTTCACAAGAACAGGTCTCTCCAGGTGAGTTCTTCTGAGCTAACCTAGGTCAATATATTGCTTTTTGGCTTGTCAGTCGTTAATTAACGAATGTAGCAAAAAAAACCACCCCAAAAACAAAAACAAAATTTGTCTTTCGCGTCATCGTTAATGCAAAGGACAATGTAGTTAGGAACACGATAGACTGTATAAATGAGTTTTCACCGTTGTTGGTGTTCTACCTCTATGTTTTGCGAAAGGGCTCTAGGCGTAGTGACAATATTAAACTAAAGTCTAGAACTTGATCAACTTTTTTATTTGAAAAAGGCGTGCGTGAATTTTTGTCACACTTCAAGCCGTGATAGATTAATTAGATTGGATACGGTAATGTCCAACTCACCTTTTTTTCTATTTAAATCTCTAATGAGGCGAAAGACTTAATGACTGTAATGAATAAAGTCTAGACCTGCATTAATGTTTAGGAATTTCATTCGATTTTAAATCTACAGTGTGAGTAGGAAAGAGAGAGAGAGAGAGAGAGAGAGAGAGAGAGAGAGAGA
>BMAT01000025.1:582527-595206 GCA_019649035.1 Elysia marginata
AGTAGTAGTAGTAGTAGTAGTATTTCAACTTCAATTACTACTTGTATTATTCCATCAATAGTAATGAGGATTGTGATCTTTGAGAATCTACATTCTGGCGCATTCCCTTTCAGTGATTAGACAAGCGATTAAAGACGCTAACTAGCAATTTGAGGCTTTAGTCAGTAATAAACTAACCCTTCAGATTTCACAACAGCCACTCTTTGTTCACCATTATCTCTCATTCAGTCACCAGTCGGAGCAATTCATTCGCCTCTTAATATCAAACTATACATTCCGCTTCACTTTTAGCTTCTCTAGTTCCTTTGCAGCCATCGTCTATCCCTAATAACCCTTACCTAGGTGAAATGGAATCTGAATTTGCGTTAGTACAGTGAAGTAGGAAACTTTAAGTCGATGACATATTTTCTTTTATATTGATTAAATGGGAAATCGATTGCTTTGCTACGCCATGCTAGCTCTCATCTGGCTCTTACACTGAGCATTCATAACTTTATGTTTCTTTTGAGAGAAAAAAAATGAACGTTTGATTTTTTATGTCTTCTCTCTTTGAAAGGCAACAGAGAGCAAGCTCAAAAGATCGCATTGAAACATAATACGGAAATAGCTTTCTTTGCTGAATGGACGTTTAAACAAATACAAACATTTTAAAAAGACTCCTAAACAAACAGTATGCTTCTCACTTTTTATTCCTCTCTATTACCAGCTGTCTATTTTATTCTTTGTCTCTCATTTTCTCTCTGTCCCTTTAGGACTTATCTTTTCTAAACACACCAGCCCTTCTAACCCAACTTGCCCTTAAAGGTCTGTTGCGATCGATATGAAACTTTCATTCAAGCAAGAAAATTATGGAGATGATTTGAAGATAAACCCCGATATAAGTTTCTAAGGACTCGTTGAACTCCGGTCGGTTTGGGTGTTTATAACTCTTAATAAAAAAAACCGCTCCTGTCTTAGACCTCAAGATATTGAACTATCTTTGGATAAACATTGGCAAGGATTTTTTTAAAACTCTAATTCTTATCTTTAAGTGTACAGGTATTTGGCAGTAACCGCCATAATGTAGAATTTATACGTTATTGAATGCACACCTGGGCATGTCGATTATCAATGAGAAAGTAAAATAAAAACAAGAAAGATAAGAACTGGTCTAAAATTAGAACAGTAAAAAAGACTGTTAAGACAGAAAAGAAAAAAATACTGTGACACTAATGTTCTGGAAAGATTGTTGAAATGTTGCGCTCTTGAGGCAAAACTATGTAAGACGTTGAGTTCTCTTCTTTTTTTTTTTTTTTGATTCTTGTAATGCTTTTTAAAGATTTGGGGTAAACAAATATTATACTAATTATGTAAACACATACAAAAGGCATGTACAGTTTAACGTGATGAGCCTTAAAGATAGGTGAATTTGTGCAGTGTTGATTTCCAAGCAATGTAAACAACCGTGGGAAAAGAAAAACCTTTCCTTGTTTTTTATTTTCATATTTTGCATATAATGATAATGTTGTCACGAAGTGATGCGGTTTGCTTTCTTTATCTCAAATAATTATTTCATTTACTGTGCTGTGCTGGGTTTTTAGATATTTAAATTAGATAAATTACCTCCAGCTTTACATATTTAATATTATTAGTTATTTTAAAAAACGAACCCTAATTAATATTTACGAGACACAATTTATAGAGTGCTTTTGCATAAAACTTCGCCGAGAAATTTTATTTTCTCAAAGATTGTTGAGGCGAAATGCTTAAAATTTGTTCTTTTAGTGGCAAGGAGGTGGATGCCGAAAGTACTAAAACTTAAGTCTTAAGTTTCATCGGAAGCTTTTGATTATTTTGTACTCTCAATTTGTTCATTCTGAAAGCTATTTTAATAATGATAATAATAATGTAGATTATTTATAAATTTATATATTTAGTGGGTTCAGAGTAGTACTTTGGTGAATGGTGACCTGTTGTGGACGCTAGATAAATTACTTTGATTACTTTGGTGGGAGTGGGGCTACATGCATGAAACTACTTTATTCCTATGACAAATAGTTTCAGTTCGCCACAATACAAAACAGTATAAATATCTCTTTCAAGCTTAATGGCCACAACTTATTGAACATTTGGTTATAGTAATATTGATCTTAATTTCTCTACTTGCGCAAATTTTATGATTTCAAAATAATATCCATTGTTTTAAAAATTTCAGAACTTTAATTAATATTACTAAATAAAAAGCAGTAACAACACAGTAGTGAGCCTAACCCTACCTTCAGCATAAAAACGAGTCGTTTTTATTGTACGTTTAACTTATTTTCACAATGTCCAGCACTCAGCCCTTCTGTCAAGCCGACCTATTTCAAGACGTGATAGGGTGGAAGATTGTCTCATAGATTGTCTTATTTCGAGTGACAAGCTGAACAGGGCTTTGAGGATTTCAAGAGGCTTGTTATCAGTGCCGTATTTGCGGGATACGGCAGCCTAGGTGCGCAATGTTTTGGTCTATTTTTATGAATTGCCAGTCTCCCAGGTCTCTGTAGGATTACCAAAGCAAGAGCTATGTTTGATTTATTCTTTACGCGTTCTAATACCTTGACCAAATTGAACCCTGGCGAGATTAGGGGTGTGTCAATCGTGAGAACAACTCCGAGACATTAATTATCACATAAATGATTTTCCTCTGACGGCTGAAGGTTGCTATATCATAGCCAGTGTCATCATGGTTAGTTTTTAGAGAAGTCTTAAAGGCAGCCTTAAAGTTCGTTTTGACATGAAACAATTTAGTCGCATGAAAAGAACAAAATAAAATTTTCGGAAAGTAAGGAATTGTACTCTGAGTAATGCTTCGCTTACGGTGAGTAGATAAACTATTGATATGTTTTCTTGAATTCACTACTTGAAGAAAAATAGTGTTACGTTTTGCCCATTGAGATTATAATTTTTGACCAAATTTGTATCTTTTTTTATTATATAGGAATATACTTGTGAAATTGATTTTTTTATATATTTGAAATAGTTTCACGCTATAACTATGAATTTACAGCTTTTTTAAATACTAAATGTTGATATAATAAACTTTACATTTCGCATTATTATGCAGATGCAAAAAGGGCGTTCTATTTACCTGGGCACTTTAATTTGTTTTAAAGAAGTGCCCGTGGGGGTATAAAAAGGGATTAATCATGCTATATGGCCTAAAATATATGGCACGTTTTGTCAAAATCACGACCAAAGATTTCAACAAATATCAAGGCCCTTTGTACAAAAGGACATGACTCTACAATAATTGCTTATCTATTTTAAGACCCAGAACCTAAAGACAACAAAGACTTTTCCATAGAGGCTGATTGACGCCCCATAGGTAAACTACAGAGAGTGGAAGCCCACCGTAAACACTCTTCTTCGTCTAACAGTTTTCTGGCTTCCATTTGTAGGAAACCTTCGAAAATAAAACGGAAGAAGCCGAGAAAGATTAAGTGCTGCACCACTTGACTGACAAAAGGTTGGATGTCATAGCTGGCAGTAGGCCACTGTAACGTTAGCAATATTAGAATTTTGAAGGATTTCATGGCTTGCAGTAGGGCACTGTAACGCTAGCAATATTAGAATTTTGAAGGATTTCATGGCTGGCAGTAGGCCACTGTAACGCTAGCAATATTAGAATTTTGAAGGATGTCATAGCTGGCAGTAGGACACTGTGACGCTAGCAATATGAGAATTTTGAAGGATTTCATGGCGTGCAGTAGGACACTGTAACGCTAGCAATATTAGAATTTTGAAGGTTATTGTCACTAGGCCAAATACCATGCGTGATGGTGTGACAGAGGCCATTAAAAAATCGGCTATAATTTGTATATTGATTAATGCGATTCGAAGAAAAAGTTTTAAAAATCGGAATTTGCCTAATTCGTTATGTCAAAAACTTGACGAAGGTTTAAGTCTCTCGTATCGTCTCAAGCGGTAAACGCGTTATCCAATTAGACAATTTTGTTGGTAATAGCATAGCAGAGTCCTCGCTCACCCTTTGGGCCTGGTGACGCTTCTGGGTCGGGAATGAGTGGAGTGCCCCCCTCGTGACACACTTGAAGCAGAAGGTTTCAACCACGGAAAAAAATGCCCACTGTCAACTAAGACACAATTAACTAACCCACCCTGTCAAACAATTCAGGTAGGAAATGCACTTTAAAAAAATATTGTCAGTGATTGCCGACTCTCAAAGGATTGTGCCAGGTCAGCTAACATAAGGCAGCGAGACTGAAACTGATTTAAGGCTGTTCTGAAGCTCGGGTTGGGTGGGATTCTTATCTAATTTTCACATTGGGTCCCTTTATTATGTTTTTAATTTCAATTTCTCCTAGACATCACACACAATCAAACGGCATCACAACAGCATTATGAAGTAAACCACATTGTATAAAAATTAATTGTTTCTTTTGTATAATCTTTGTAAAGATGTTTTGAATGATTCTATGGCTTGATTGAATATTGAAGTTTTGCTTTGATTTATGTCAGTCTGAGATTAAGTGTGATAACGAAAAAAGGAAACCAATCGAGAAATATCGAAAAAACACAAATGCAGTAAAATAAAACTTGCAATTCAAGTGGTCTTAAAGAAATCTTGGGAGCTATATAGAGTGGAAACAAACACAAAAATATAGAAAATTAAGAGATTCAAGCGACTTTGATCTGAAGCTTAAGCAGCGTTATTCTTTCTTCGAACTTAAAACCTTCATTCCTGTTACAAAACATCTGGCTATGCCTATAAATCAGTCTGTGTAATTGTAAAAATTCTTTCATGTTGTAACATGAAGATTATCAAATAATTCATAATAATACAGCCGCTATCTCTTGTTGATAGGGTTAGAGATTATTATTTTCTTTAAAGATTTTTCCCATGAGGCTTCTTTCCAATACCTAAGAAATCCTTCAATCTGTTTCTTAATCAACGGATGTGTGATAACGGGAAGTATGACATAAGATAATGCAGTTTTCTCGTAAAGTAATACTATTAAAATCAGCTATAGGTTTCGGGTGTATTAATTTTTTGTTTTTATTAGGATTTTCGTTTTTGTGTGTGCGTGTGTGTGTGGGTTTTTTTTTTTTATCAAAGAATTTTCGCACTAGTTTAAGATCGTAAATTATCTTTGCAACATTTGTTACGAGTATCGGGGATAGAAATTCTACCACCTACTTCCAGATTATCGCATTTTTACAATAATTTTGAAACTCGTCGATGAATTTTTAATTTTAGGCCCAAACGTTAAAATTCGCTTGTGACAACTTGAGTTATGTTTTCCGTGAATTCTGACCACAATGTGTTTCAGCAAGTTATCTTCTTTTGAAAAAAATTCAACTCTGAGATCCAAAGACGAGTTGGAAATGTTGAGTTTACTAATATTTGCTTGAAACACACAGACGCCTTTCAAAAAGTTGACGATGAGAGTTTCTGCTTTGCATAGGATATTGAGATGCTTTTGAAGAATTCTATGTATTTTATTCATAGTAGATGCACACTTGGGATTGTTGTGGTCAGGTCATTTCGATTCGTGTCTTGGATAAACAAAGAAGCTTGAGCATTATTGTGCGTTGCGTATACGAAAAATTTGCAGTCCGTCATCTATATACTCGTATCTATCTATGTGTCTTTGTCTGCCTGTCTATGTATCTACCTGTATACCTATGTGTCTTTGTCTGCCTCTCTGCCTGTTTGCCTATCCATGTATCTATCTGTATACCTACGTATCTTTGTCGGCTTATCTATGTATCTATCTGTATACTTATGTGTCTTTGTCTGCCTGTCTGCCTATCTATGTTTCCATCTGTCCATCTCTTTGTCTCTATCTGCCTTCTGCCTATTTATATATCTATCTGCCTATTTGTATATCTATCTACCTACCTGCCACCTTTTCAACCTACCCACTTACCTATCTATATGTTTATGTAGATATCTATCTATTTCTATCTATCTGTCCGTCTATACCTCTATTTTTGAACTGCTGCTCTTTTTTAATCTACTTGCTCAATTATCTTTTACAAGCTACATTAAATGTTGAAAACTTGTTTCAATTATATCTACCCATCCGAGTGTCGTCTACCAATATATCTGTCTACTATTCACTCACCAAAATTACACATCGGCCAAGTCTGTTTTTCATCTGAAAAAAGATCAATTAATCAAGTCTTCGTTTTGTCATAGTTTTTTGGATACTGGGACAAATAAATTGTATTTATGTGAACACAAGTTTAGTCGATATTCAATTTACAGTTTAAAACTGTTGACAGCAGTTTCTATAAGCATTCACATACGGATATTGTGTCTATATATAAACCCAGCAAAATTAAAAGATCAAGTCTTTTTTTCTTCTTTGTTTCTAAACCATTGCTTGTTGTTCACCTAAACAAGTTCGTTTTTTTTTCAAGTCTCCGAGCCTTTCATTCGTTTAAACGCACGTTTATTGTTTCTTTTTTCCCCTGTTCCTTTTGTTTATGAAAAATGACCCAGTTGTCAATAAGATTAAAAAGGCATCATCAATTGAAAGTTGGAGAACAACAGCTAATGCTAAAGAAGTCCTTAGAGAACATACTAGTTTTGTTATTATTGCTAGTGCCTCCGCTCCATCAATTGAGTCGCGAGAAGGCACATCTCCTGTCACAGTCCCTCACGGGTTGACTAAGCGTCAGCATTTGCCGGAAAGTTTGCGTCGCACCTCGTGACATGTTAGTATTAATGACCTGTTTCAATATAAATGTGGATAGTGAATATGAAAACAGGTGGATAAGACATTACCACAAGAGTTGAATGACGGAGTAAACGTATTAGTTTCGGAAGAAACTGGTTCAGAAGAGCAGACAATATTACGAAGGAAATGTGAAAGCAGCTTCAGTTGAAAAGTTATTCGGAGGCTGTGACCACCAGTTATTTTTGGCTTATCTTTAGCTACATGCGCCGTCTTTTTCAGATCGGTCCGTTGTCCCTTGCGAGGCAACGCACCGAGTGAGGGGCTCGATCAGCTGAGGTTGCAACATTTTTATTATTATTATTATTATTATTATTATTATTATTATTATTATTATTATTCATTGACGATGTGAATTATAACGACGTTAACACTTGAAGTTTCATAAGACGTTTATTGGTTTGGTTTTAAAACTTTAACCATCACAAAAGTGAAGCTCATATCTAAAACTACGTATGAGCAGACTGGCTATTTTTTTCTCCTAATCTCACATGAAGTTTCTGTGTTCTTGTTATCACACCCAACAGTTATTATATTTTTTCATGTTAGTTTTTGCAGATTAAAGGGTCAAATAATGCCTTTTTAATATTCTTATTCTTACTTCAAACTATCTTAAGCTACGTAATGAGCTTGTGGAGTTAAAAACATAAGAGTTAGGTGTATTATAGGCCTTACAGGTAGCCGCTCAAAGGGTCATAAAATAATGACTAATCAATATCTATATGCGTCTTGATAATCTGGCAACAGAGCCAAGTCTCTTTAATAGGTGGAAAGTGGTTCCTGTCTTTTCCAGGAAGCTCTAGCACCATGCATCTGTAAAAACACATATAGCATTAGAAAAATAATTTTAGAGTATTTTCTCTAGAACATTAATAAAATCACCACTTAATCATACTCGAAAAAAGAAAGTCATTGAAAATGCTTAAGATCGTTTAAATTATTTTACTAACCGATAATTCCTCTCATATCGCGCGTAAATCAGACGGAGTATACGGTAAAGAAAAAAATCAGGAAGAAAGAGGCAGCTTGTGAAAGATGACTAAACAATACCCAAAATTCTCCTGTCAAATGGTCATAGATAACTGTAAAGCCTGTCAGCTTTCCTACATGCGGTCTTTGCTTGCACTTGGGAGGGATTGCTAATTTCAATATAAATGTTTCCGTATAGGCCAACAATGCATGTCTTATTTATGGGTTCTAAATTTACTCAGCATTGAATATGTGTTGTACTAGAGAGTTCAAAACCATATTTTACAGACCAATCCATGCTAAGGTTCAGCAGTTAAGGTTTTCTTGTCAAGTCTCAGTTTCCATAACTCACCGGTGATTGAGCCTGTCAGCTACTAGTTCCAGTTGAGGATTGGATTATCTGAAATGAAAACTGGAAGGATTTAGTGTCCATATTCTCAAGATCGTAGGCAAACATTTAGATATATTGCTTAGCTGTAGATCTAGTGGGCTATGAATCTTGTATGTGTGCTGATTACGTAGTTTTGAATACCAAGGTGCTGCTTTATCAACACAGGTTTGGAAGCTTAATATCGAGGTCGTTGGACGTATGCAGGCATAAAACCACATGATCAATATCCGATTATATCATTTTCACTTCACTTTTTTTTTATAATTCATTAAAAAGTACAGTAAGCTGTAAATTCATTGGGTCAAAGATTTAGCAGTTGAAATGTGTTAATGTAAACCCATCGATCCCCAACCCGTTTCAAACTTAAATCTAAATTTCTAAGATTTGTTTACTTCGGGCCCACGTAGATACGGATTTATCTTATACCTGCTTCGGTTCCGGTGCGAAGGTTTTTCAATGGAATATTTAGATTGAATGGCACAAATATCACAAATTGTTCAGAACTCACTAACCAGGTTTTATCTCCAGTTCATCCAATAAATTTTGAAATAGTTGATATTTGTCTTACAAACATCAATCCCTTAAAATCACCTGTGGTTTTAATCAATTGCAGCTGCTGTCCCTGTAACTAATCCCAGTACAAACTGGCCTGTCTGAAATCAACAATGGAAGAATAGGGATCCTGATTGTCAAGACAGTAGACAGTCATTTCGATCTATTGCGTCAGTCTTGTGTCAGCTATGGATTAGAACTTTTGGGTTATCCTACTGGTAGTGATGGTTTCCTACGCCAGAGACGTCAATTCTAAAGAGATCTTAGCAGTTTGCTCAAAGTACCTCGATGTAAAAACGGTTTGCGTTGTCTTTTTCGTTTGTTTAATTAGTGCTTTTGATACAAAATCTAATACGATTAGAGAACAACGTAGATTTTCTGCCCATGTGATGTCAGGATTATCAACTTTACAAGAATACAGTTTTATGTTTTTCGGGAGCACCAAATTAAAAGTAATAGAAGTAATAGAATTTAAACAAAAAACGTTGTCTCTAAGAAATGTGAATAATGATGATGTTGATGATGATGATGATGATGATGAAGATTTATAATAATAATAATAATAATAATTATTATAATAATAATAATAATAATAATAATAATAATAGTAATAACAATAATTATTGTAACAATAGCAATAATATAAAATATGATAATAATAATAATAATAATAATAATGATGATGATGGTAATAATAATAATTATATTATTAATAATGATAATAATAATGATAATAATAAAGATAATAATAATAATAATAATAATAATAATAATAATAATAATAATAATAATAATAATAATAACAATGATAGAAATAACAATGACTATAACAGTAAATAAATAAATCACATTTACTGGAGTGCATTTCCATCGCGCTAAAGATTTCTAAGTGATTTTAAGATTTTTTTTTACTGTATTTTGTAAAGATTTGATAAGTCTACATTTTAAACCCCTCACAATACCATTGCTTTTTACGAAAAAAAAATCAACATAATGGAAAAATTTTGATCCGAATATATTTTTCAAAAAGAATATTAGAATATCCTTGTATATGAAGGTTTCAAGGCGGACTTCAAAATAACAAAAGAGATACTTCTGAGCAAAAGTGCAAGCTTCGATTTTAAGACGGTGCAAGTTTTTACTGTCAGGATTTTTCGTGACTCAAATTATACAAATGTTGAAAGCTGGGAAGGAAACAATAGCCCCTCGCATGGACGAGTTTAAACCCAATTTAAACCAACCTACCCAAAATAATACCAGCCACGACGAAGTAAATCTTAAATTGTACGTGTAGATATCTTACCATATCTTGGATAAAAAAATAATGCAATGCACACAGCACAAACCACGTGTTTGTATCTCGTACTAACAACAATTTATTTCCTTTTTTGTCCATGATACAAAGTCTTGACTTTAAGAAAATGAATCTGGAACGGGAAGTTGGAAGGCGGTGTTATAGAGACACTAAAAATGTTTTCAGTTTGTATACAAAAAAAATTTTAACCCAACATTTTCAATTGGATAACCTTTGTGGGCTATACAGCTTTACATTATTAAATGGATCAACACCGTGATTAAGTTAAGCAAAAGCTATTAGGTTTACACAAATTGTTGCAATAAAAGTTTGAACACTTTTTAAGGGCGATAGGATTAAATCCTCTTTTTTTCTCTGATTTGTGTTTCGTCTGCTTGAATGAGAATTTGATTAGACTATTGCAGAATCCTTTTTTTCAGCCAAGAAATTACGAAAATGTGCTCCTCTTTTTCTGATTATTTGAATTCAAAAATCGCTCGCACAAACTCACAAACTTGCCTTTATGAGAGGTAAATCGAAGAATCATTATGAATTATTTGATTTCAGAGGATTTTTTCCTGCAGAAGAAAACAAAACAGCTTAAAAATTGTCAGTTTAGTTATCAAAGCTGACTTATTTTGGTTTCAATGAATTATTATCACTATGCAACCTTTACTTGTACACAATAGAAGCCACCGAAAACCTTTACCGGCGGGGCACTTCAGAAACCCTGGGGAAGCAGAAAAACGAGAGAGATTGATTGAAAATCAATTCTGCCTAATACAAACATTTTGACATCGCATGCAGCAGTAAAAAACGATAATCGTGTGATTTATCAAATTTATCTTGAACAATTGAGTGCAAAATATTTTATATCCGACTACTCAAAACTAATTATTACCTTTGTTTAAAAAATTGTGGGGCGTTGTTTCAGTGCTAAAGCCATTATTATTATGCAGTCAAAGTGACACATTACAACTTCTTTTTTTCCTGTGTCGCTTCTATTTCCATGTGCCTGAGCCCAAGATACCGGTTCTGTGCGACGACTCGTTCTACCAATAATGAAAATTTGCATTTTGTAATTTGTGATGTGACAGACTATTTACGCGAAAAAAACATGAAATTAAAGACAAAATTGAATACATGTGGTTTTTTTGATTTTGCACTTTGTAATCTCCTTCAGTGTTGTTTTTTTTTTCAACCTGTCAGGGCGGAATCTAGAATATTGTGTCGCTTTCAAATATAAGCCATAGGCCCTGAAAACATTAATATTTTCTGTCACCATGTATATTCCACACACATAACTCTATGTTTGAAAGTCAGGGTTTTTGTATTTTACATAAAACGCATTTCTCTGACGAGACTGGAACACCTTAACGTATTTCTTTTGGTATATTTAACCAAGTTAAAAATAGAATGCATAAAATGTCGACCATGTTTAGATGGACAAAGAGTCAAGTGCGGAAATAGATTGCGTTGTTTGTTGGTTGTTCCATCTCCATTTCCATGCGAGACAGCTATGCCAGCTTCATTAAGGAAACCTCATAAATTACAATTTATGAACGTCATCAATCTCTCTCTCTCTCTCTCTCTCTCTCTCTCTCTCTCTCTCTCTCTCTCTCTATCTCTATCTATCTCTATCTCTGTCTCTCTCTCTCTCTATCTATCTATCTATCTATCTTTCTATCTATCTGTCTGTCTAACATCTATTTTTTGCATGTTTATCAATGTCTCTTCTTCAATACTCAATCTTATTACAGCCCATTTATAAAAAACAAAATTTTGACGTTATTGAGTACAATATTTTCAGATTTTGCTATCTAAACATTCTTCAATTTGTCTATGCCACATTATCTTTTTTAACGTTATCTATGGCTTAGTTCGCGTTTTATCTTCTTAATCATTGTAAACTATTACATTTGGTATCTTAGTTTTGATACATTTGGTTTAAGAATTTTGCAAAATGGATGACATCATTCCCTAAACTTAAAAACCTTCACTCACGATTCACACTCATTTCTATATAATATTCAAAATTCAAAACGGCCCAATAAGTAATAAGAGATAAGGAGGCGAATTTATGCTATTTATGTATTGCTAACGCCGAGAAAATCATTTCTGGACAAATCGATTGATGTTCGTACTTGAAATTGTAAAAATATTTTTGAGAAGCAGCAACGGGCTATCGTTAAGATTGATAATGATAGAGCAATAGATTCTCATGATCAACTTTTTAAATAAAAACTGCTTTAAAATTATGATCGGTATTAAATCAACAAGTAGATGTCATCCATAGTTTACGTACTCATTATTATAAAAACTCTATGGGAAACGCAAAATTCTGGCTACTGAAACTTTTCAAAACAAAATTAAAGTCAGAATGTAGGTATAGATACGTGTACATGCAGTCACGAGCTGTTCCTTCCCGACATTTGCTTCGACGTTTATAGTCCTAAAAGTCTTTTGAGGGAATTTTCAATCTAGGTTTTATTCAATATGTAGACCTTACTAGATTTTATAATTTGCTTGCCTATTTTGGTTTACACCCTCATTTGTGCGAGACGTGTTTCTTGTTAAGTTTTATTTCTGTTTTTGGAAGGTTTATTTTATGATGTATGTTTGTGTTTGTGTGTTTGTTTTTGTTTTGTTTTTGCTTGTTGAAGCTTTGCTATGATTGTTGAGGTCTCGTTAACATCGTTGTTGGTTTTGTTGCTAGATTTATTGTCGTTTCTTCTTCTTCTTCTTCTTCTT
>BMAT01000025.1:617739-627892 GCA_019649035.1 Elysia marginata
AGAGCTATCTCGATCGTGTCAGTTGGCTTTGTAGTAGCAAAAAAAAATTACAATGGCATCTGTTGGACGTTTTAAGTGAAAAATCTATAGTACGTTTGAAGGGCAAAAAAAAAAGTTTTACGTTTATTGTTAAAAACCTTCCAGTTTTACTGTTTTGATAAACATTTTGCACGTGGGCCTAAAAATGTAACAGCTTTTTAATATCTTAGCGAAATGGATTTTTTTCAACGTTATCCATACCGTATCTAGCGATTTTCCTTCCTTAAGACATTAATTTTATTTATTATGTTATGTTTACCGGCAACGTGTCAGTAAAGTCGGAAAGACCTGTCTAACAATAGGTGTCGTTTATTATTTTTTTTTATAATTATGTCTATTTAAATTATATTTATGTACAATACAAAAATATTTAAAAAATAATAACAACGATAAAGAAGAGAAGCCGCAGATTGCCGCACGTATAACGTTGAAAAAGACAACGTAGCTTAGATAAATTGCGTGTCTGCAAAATTTGTAAACGTCAAATTAAAAATATCCGCAACTTTTACCTAGAATATTACACTTTAAATTATAAGCCTAAGTGAATTAAAAAAAAAGCATGCTGTTGTTGATAACGCTAAAAAGCATTGTTTATACCAAAAAAGCATTGTTTATACAAAAAAAAAGCATAATTCATAGGTCTTGCGTTGGACACGACCTTTCAACCAGGAACGATAACTCTTACTTTCCCGCTAATCTCATGCCCGATAGTCTCTCCACAATCAAGACATTGAGCATTTATTCCCTTTTGGGACAAAGACGAGCCACAGTTATGTTTCTTCTCCTTCTCTCTCTTCATCGTTGTTTTCTTTTTATTATTTTCCACTTTTTCTTCTACTTTTTCTTCTTCTTCTTTTTCCTTTTTCTTTTTCCGCTCTTTTTCTTCCTCTGTCTTCTCTTTTTGGTTGTAAAGGTGTGACTTAAGCTTACAATACTGGCATATCTCAGGATACAAATCAATTTTTTGAGTAGCATTTCCGCCTCTTATTTCTTTTGCAAAGTTATCTAGCATATTTTTAAAGGTTTTCAAATACCACTGACGCTGGCCGTCCACATGAGATTTTTTTGATTCTTTAGGAGACGTAAGATTAACGCACTGCTGTTGGGTGGATGAAAGTGGGCACTCGAATTCGATTTTTCTGTCATGCAATGAAACTCTCTCCAGTGTTTGGCCATAATCACCGTCAGTTCTTAAGTTGTTGGTTTTTATAAGCGAACTGAAGTAGCACCAGTCCAGATTGTTTTTGGAGTGAGGTTCATTGGTAAATTTCGGAGATTGTAGATAGGAGTCATGTTGCTGAATCGGTGATTTAGCACATTCAACTTTCACACACTGAGCATCTAACGTGTACTAAATTTTTTCAGTGTTATCGCTCTTAATTGAATTGTCTGTCCTTACTCTCCTTTCATAATCGTCTTTTTTAACGTAGTCCATCTTGTTCGCTAAATCGTAGTTCTCTTGCAAAAGAGAGGATGTCAAGTGAGGTGAAGGGCGATGTTGCTGGTGAGATGATTGATCAGAGTCAATTCTAGTTTTATGTGAACAAAAAAGCTGCTGGCGTGGCGATTTGGCACAGTCAATTTCGATTTTATTTGGGCAAAATAATTGCTGGCGTGGCGATTCAAGACACTCAAGTCCGGTTCTAATAATTTTTTGGATGAAAGAGTTGCTGGCATTGTGACAGATCACACTCAACTTCGCTTTTGTTTGGACGAAAGAATTGTTGTCGTGGCAATTGAAGACAGTTAACTTGAGATTTAACGGGACGAATAAGTTGCTGTCGTGGTGACTCAACACATTCAATTTTGGGATTTAACTGGACGAAAGAGTTGCTGGTGTGGTGACTCAACACAGTCAACTTATGATTTAACGGGACGAAATAGTTGCAATCTATTAACATCATGCAAAGAAATTGAAAACGGTAGGTTGAACGAATCACCCGATTCGTGATAAGTCTTTGATATTAGAATAAAAATTAAAGAAAAGAGAACATTAAAAAACTCACTTAGCCAAAGCTGCTGTCTTTTCCCAGAATTTTCATAGTCGAAGCTATAAGTTAGTTTCTGTGCGTGACAAGCCCATGTCTAATTCGTGGCGTGAAAACTTTGAGCAGAGGCTAAACCGTTGATTCATGATAATTATGGGGCCAATCAAGCAATAACCCGTGATCTCTTAACAGTTCACTGACTACTCTAGATAAGCAAGATAAGACTATCTGCATCCTGGTCAAGAAGCCAGCCTAAAATGAAACCGAAACAGAAAGTTCTAATTCGGCACGCAATATTCGAGCCTGGTCCGAATTCGCGAATTGAACAAATAATTATTATCTTTGTGAGGTTATTGGGAAACTAACTTAAAGAAAAAGACAGATCCATCTTTACTGCGTTCTGATTATTAGCTATAGGCTACTGTGGTCGAAACTAATCAAATAAAACAAATACTAACATTTCACTTAGAAACTTAGTGTTTGTATCTTTTTTTTCCCTTATACGAATTTAAACATAGATTATACAGATTTTTTTAAATTTAGAAAAACAATCGCCAAAGTCTGTGAATGTATTAGGGCCTGCTCTGTATCACTTTCAATGATATGAGTTTCAAAAGAATTTAAAACTTTTTACTGTACGCCTTTTATAAAAAGAGCATTGGGTCGCGATTGGGTGGAGTGGTACTAAATTAATCATACCGCTCAAGATCTTTGAAATCGGAGTCATCATTATCAATATAGACAACCGGTCGATAGCCATGGTCAATGCTAAACTTTATCTACCATTACCTAAATTTACACAGATGTCGAAGACCGCGCCACACATTGTAATCTTGGCCTTGCAAGTCAATACCTTAAAGAGCTCTCACTTCTTGAGTCGAACAGATAAACCTGTCGTAAAATCAAAACAAGAGTTTTTTTTTATCCAGCAATAAAGCAGACTATTATGACATCAGAGAGCACTTCGTAGGTATTTTCAATTTCACCATAACTTGTTTGAAAGGTGGCCTGCGTCATAACGTTAGTAACTTACTTGCATTTTAGAAACTGGAACTAGGAAAACGAATTGGTGTGTCATGTCTAAAGCACTAGGCCCAACTATTGATGTCAAGACAGTTAATCTATTGATAATATTGGTTCGGGTCGGTTAATTGAAGGTTAAAGAGGAAAGAATCATTTTAAAAACATTCACATTAACAAGCATTTTGTATATTTTTTGCCGGTTTGCTCGATTTTGTCGACTTTTTTGTCTGTTAGACTTTCTCAATGAGCGAGATCTCTCTCCTCCGTTATTTATGCCTTTTCCTTTTCTTTTTTCTCCTCCTCGGTCTCACATTAATTTTGTATTTATTTGACCTATTTTCTTCTTTTAATATTTATACAACATTCAATTCAACCACATTAATGGACTGGTTTCGATATAATTATCCTGTTCGCCGCAATTATCTTGTTCGCTCCTAGAGTTTTGTTGTCTTTTCATATTGCGATAAAAGGCCCAAAAGTAGATGAAAATAATTAAATACACTATAAAAGTAATAGTATTAAATATCTATAGAGATTTTGTAAGTAATACATGCTGTTCATATTACATACTATTTCTGTACGATCTGCTTGTAATACATATAAAAAATCATGCGTGTGGTTTCCGAATGTAACAATGGAACAAAAAGAGCGAAAAGAGAAAAAGGAAAATGAAGAAAAAGAAGAAACAGTAGAAGAAAAGGTGGAAAATAATAAAAAGGAAACAATGTCGAAATACTTTTTCCAAAAAACTTCCCGTCGATGTAGTTGATAACCGAAACTCAGAAAAAAGACGAAGTTAACAATTTCCTCGAACTGTTTCGGTAATACAAACGAGATCTAGGTCTGATTAGCGTGTTATCTTTATCAACACAGATTTGACAGACAGGGCTGCTAGGCTAAAATGAAACCAACACTCGAGTGTCTCAAACGGACCCAAACCAAATGAAACCGAAACTAAAAGTAAAACGAAATAAAAAAAAGAAATTTTAGCTAGGGTCTACTTCAGAATCTCATTGTTTCTGTTGCATTCATTGCCAGAGGGAGCACTTTCATGTAATTTGAAAAGTTCTTAGCTACTTTGCTATTAAATTTGCAAATTCTCTAAAAAAAATAAGGACACGAAATAAAAACAATAGAATTGTCAAAATAAAGTGCAAGGATCACTTCAATGTTATTCCGCCGATGTTTTATTTAATAACTCCGTGGATTTGTTGGTTTAGTAACAGAAACAGGAACTTTGATCACTGATCTCTTCCTTATAAACGCCTCGAAAAATTCCTACCGCTTGTGTTCTCTGTGTAGTAGGCTTCAAGAAAGGATTGAGAGTTATCATAATTGTGTCATAAATATGTTTTCACATAAACATCATTAACTATTTTCCGATGGTAAAAGTTGATAGATCCTAATCCAGATTTATTTGTTGTAAAAGTTCACTCCTAATAGTGCTGGCATCTCTGGAAGAAAATGTGTAGGTGGCATTTGATAATCACATTTATTATTATTGTATCATCTAAAATACTACCATTACCAACTGTGGCTATCTTATGTAGTTGCCTTCTTTGTTACAACTTCTGGGTACACGTCCAGGCACGTAAATTTAAGGTCAGACCTAACTACCAAGATGAGAAATCTCCACGCTCATATTATGGATATCGAAATCACCAATACTTTTATTGTTACCACGAAGATGTGAAATCTGCACGTTCATTAATTCGACTTCGAACTCGGAATCGTCATCATTGTCGTTCTTCTGGCTGGTTGACTCCACTAGAGTTTGTCACGGATCCATTTTCGTATTCTTTCTTTACAGAAGAAGTAACCAACCACACACGTAAGAATACTCTTTTTTGTCCCGTTAAATCGGACGTTGATCGCGTCCAGTCACCACGACAGCAACTGTTTCGTCCCGTTAGACATGACGCTGACTGTCTTCAGTCTCCACACCAGCAACTCTTTTGTCCTGTTAAATCTGAAATTGACTTTGTTGAGTCCCCACAACAGCTACTCTTTCGTGCCGTTAAATCTGAAATTGACTGTGTTGAGTCCCCACGTCAGCAACTGTTTCGTCCTGTTAAACATGAAGATGACTATCTTCAGTGGCCATACCAACAACCCTTTGGTCCCGTTAAATCTCAAGTTAGCTGTCTCCAGTTGCTACGACAACAGCTCTTTCGTTCAAACAAAAGTGAAGTTGAGTGTGATTTGTCACAATGCCAGCAACTCTTTCGTCCAATTAAAACCGGACTTGAGTGTTTGAATCGCCACGCCAGCAACTATTTTGACTAAATAAAATCGAAATTGGCTATGCCAAATCGCCACGCCAGCAGCTTTTTTGTTCACATAAAACTAGAATTAGCTTTGATCAATCATCTCACCAGCAACATCGCCCTTCACCTCATTTGACGCCCTCTATTTTTCAAGAGAATTACGATTTAGCGAGCAAGATGGACTACGTTACAAAAGACGATTATGAAAGGAGAGTTTGGACAGACAATTCAATTAAGAGCGATAACACTGAACAAATTAAGTACACGTTAGATGCTCAGTGTGTGAAAGTTGAATGTGCTAAATCAACGATCCAGCAACATGGCTCCTACCTACAATCTCCGAAATTTCCCCAGGAACCTTACTCCAAAAACAATCAGGCATGGTGCTGCTTCAGTTCGCTTATAAAAACCAACAACTTAAGAACTGACGGTGGTTATGGCCAAACACTGGAGAGAGTTTTATTGCACGACAGAAAAATCGAATTCGAGTGCCCACTTTCATCCACCCAACAGCAGTGCGTTAATCTTACGTCTCCTAAAGAATCACAAAAATCTCATGTGGACGGCCAGCGTCAGTGGTACTTAAAAACCTTTAAAAACATGCTAGATAACTTTTCAAAAGAAATGAGAGGCCGCAATGCTACTCAAAAAATTGATTTGTATCCTGAGATATGCCAGTATTGTAAGCTTAAGTCACACCTTTACAACCAAAAAGAGGAGACAGAGGAAGAAAAAGAGCTGAAAAAGAAAAAGGGAAAAGAAGAAGAAGAAGAAGAAGAAGAAGAAGAAGAAGAAGAAGAAGAAGAAGAAGAAGAAGAAGAAGAAGAAGAAGAAGAAGAAGAAGAAGAAGAAGAAGAAGAAGAAGAAAACGAAAAAGATGTAGTGGAAAATAATACAAGGAAATTAATGATGAAGAAAAAGAAGAGCAAGAAACATAACTGTGGCTCGTCTTTCTCCGAAAAGGGAATAAATGCTCAATTTCTTGATTGTGAAAAGACTATCGACTTGCACGGCTTTACGCTCGACGATGCCATGGCAGAGACCATCTGTTTTATTCACGAACAGGAAAAAATGTTCTTTATAAATTTCTCTCGACAAGATAGGTTTGTCACCATCATAACAGGCCGAGGACGACACAGTAAGAATGGACGCCCCGTTCTGAGGCCGGCAATTGCATACTATCTTTACACCAATGGATTTAAATATCGTTTCAAGAATCCAGGTAAAATCCAAGTAGACTTGTTGAACATAGGAATCAAACTTTTCTGGTTTCGTTTTGCAACTACTAACTTCGCATTACTTGGTCGCCGAATGTTCAAACGTCGCTGGGTATGTGCTTTGCCCTGTTGATTTTTCAATACGCTAGATCGATGCACTGGTCGTTTTTACTTTCAATTTGGCGCAGCAACTTAAGGTATCACACTGAAACTATCTTATAAGCTGTCTTAATGAATGCAATTTCGGAAACATCTGATTTTGGAACATATCATACATATTTTTGTCTTTTGAATTATGAAACATTTTAAGGCAATATCAATAGTTTTGAGCATTTTTCGACGTAAACGCTCTTTACTGTTTACATTAGAAGTTCTGGAAAAATGTATTTCTTCAACTACTGAAAATATGTGTGGCTTGATTCATCTGGATTAGTTCATAATGTTGAAAATCCGTGCTTAGATTAGATTTTTCACGCTAAGAATTCTTTATCTTATCCCAACACGCTCGAGCTCTTTCATTCTGCACACTGAAATACATGTAGACCAAGGACATAGTAGTCCTTGATGTAGACCTAAAAATTTGCAGAAACTTTCGTGTGCATGTTTAAGTTGTATTCAGTGTATGTGTGGAGTGTTATATAGACCTCGACTGCTCAGCTATGTCCTGCTCTACGAGACGAAGGCCTATTCGTGTTCTAGTTAATCTTTGACATCTGGGCCTTCGCCACGGGCATCCTAACTAAAAATGATTCTACAAATACAAGGCTTTAACCTTTATCCTTTTGCATTTCATACTTCTAGTTATCCTTTGGGCACTTTACCTTTTTGGTTTCTGCTTTTGCCTTTTTCATGTATATGTTTTGATATTTATGAATAATTTTTACTCATTTGTGAGTTATATTGTTCTCCCAATAGTTACAGTTTTATGTAAAAGAGAATGTATTTAATTACCTTTAATTGTACCTTTTAATAATAATGTGTTTTGAGACAGAGGCTTACTATGCCGCAGTGTTGTGCACACAATATTCTATGCAATAAGGTGACAAGACATACAAGTAATTTTATGAATTTTATAACTCCTGTTGCTAAAAACTTCATATCATCTTTTTTGCTGCTGACAAAAAACTTAGAAACGTAAAGGCATATAAAAAATGAAGCGAATTGATATAGTGTAAATCTTATCAATTGCTCTCAGCGTTTTACATGGGCCAATGCCAACCAAATAATCTTCTGAACTCACACAGGAGCAGCAAATAAAGCGCACCACTCTAGCATACCGACAATATCTTTCACTGCCAACAGCCGGTTACTCCTTTAACGCATAAGTGAGGCAAAGAAATGATTGTGTGTAAATAGCCTTTATCAAGCAGGAATCGATCCCCGGACCTCTCGATCCGAAAACCAAGCGTCTATCACTAGACCACAACGCATACATAATTGTTATGCTTATCCCAACACACATATGAATCGCCAATCACAACAACAAAGACAAAGCAATGAAATGTGGATCTAAACAACAAAGCCGTAGTGACGCATGCGTCGTTAGAGGCAAGAAAGATCAGACACAAAACTTAGCTGTGATCATTGAACAACAAATTATCCGTAATTCTGTCCCTTTTTTACTTCGTTGCTTGCTTCTAATCTTACGCTTTAATTTTGGGCCTGCTTAGTTTAAGTCTAACTAGATCTACATTGCAACTGTAGAGAGATAAAAACAATGTGAGCATCAAAGTTTCAGTTCAGTTTAAATCACAAAGTTCCTCTAAAACTAGAGGAAAATTTCGGTGACCCTGATAGTAGTAGGACCTAAAAATAGAAATAATTTGCATTGGTCACCGTTGTAAAGCATCCATAAAACAATCATTGGTACATTTTTTTCGGTTCCGAGAATTCGATAACTCTTTAGAAAGAAAATGCACATGAATTACCTAATATAGGTTAACTTTGTAAATTTATTTATTAGCCAGTTGTTTTTTTCTCCTAATGTCGCGTGTTGATCAATCTTTCCCACCCAATCTGTTTAAAGTTTATTATTAATCATCAGTTCAAATTACGTGCTACTTTTTCTCGAAATCAATAGGAATCACTAGGAATCACTAGGAATCACTTGGAATCACTAGGAATCACTAGGAATGACTTGGAATCACTAGGAATCACTAGCGATTACTCTTGGAATCACTAGCGATTACTCTTGGAATCACGAGCGATTACTCTTGGAATCACTAGCGATTTCTTTTGGAATCATTAGGAATTACTTGGAATCACTAAGAATTACTTAAATTGCTAGAAATTACTAGGAATCACTCTAAGAATCACTATTTGAATCACTAGGAATCACTCTAGGTACCACTTAGAATCACTTGGAATCACTCTATGAATCACGAGGAACCACCAGGAATCCCTCGCAATCACTTAACAAATTTTGCACAGACTATTTTCAGTTCTAGATTTATCTACGTGGATCTAAAACAACATCGATAAATTTTATTGACGCATTTGGCCATGGGCATTACATTGACATTGGCAGATTAGCTAAACCGTTTCAGTTGATGGCACGATATTATTACGAATACTACTTTTCGACTGGTGTTAATGATAATAAACTAATATACTTCTATTATTACTGTACATATTCCTTTCCTATTTCAATCGGTTTTTAATCTTTAAAAAAATTACAAACACATTGCCGTATGAGCGCGTTGTAATCACCATTACTATGATAATAATTGTTATAATTGTTACTAATATTTTGTTATTTGCAGTAGTAGGCTATTAATACCACTTCACCATTAGTAGTAGTAGTAGTGGTTTTACGATTGCTCTTCTTCTTCCTCTTCTCCTCCTCCTCCTTCTTCTTCTTCTCATTATTATCATTATTATTATCATTATTATTAGTAGTAGTAGTAGTAGTAGTAGTAGTAGTAGTAGTAGTAGTAGTAGTAGTAGTAGTAGTAGTGGTAGGAGTAGTAGTTAGTAGTAGTAGCAGCAGCAGCAGCAGCAGTAGTAGTAGTAGTAGTAGTAGTAGTAGTAGTAGTAGTAGTAGTAGTAGTAGTAGTAGTAGTAGTAGTAATAACGTTAATATATTTTTATTATTGTTATTATAATTATTCTTATACTTGTTTTTCTTGCTGTTCTTCTTCTTCCAGTTATCATTGTGATCGATTCCTTAAACGCTATTAACGCTATTAATATCAGAAGGAGATTTCTTCTCATCATAATCTTTCGACTGTTGGTGATGGTTTCATATTAAACCAAATTCTTGTTATAGCTAGGTCATCTTGTTTTTGTCTTTAAAAACAAAAAAAGCTACAATTATTTTGCTGTAATAAGCGTGCTATCATTATTATTAATAACTTCACGATCAGTATCATCATTACTAACATCATTATCGAAGTTATTATCATTATTGAAGTTGTTTTTATTATTATTATTATTATTATTATTATTATTATTATTATTGCTATTGATATTATTATTACCATTTTTATTATTATTATTATTATTATTATTATTATTATTATTAATATCACCATCACTGTCATTCACATCATCATCATCACCACCATCATCATAATGACTCGCCGCGTGACTGAGAAAAACCCAGCGCGGTCGGTGAAAG
>BMAT01000030.1:18828-34324 GCA_019649035.1 Elysia marginata
GAGAGAGAGAGAGAGAGAGAGAGAGAGAGGTGAGTATATGGAGAAAGAGAGAACGAGAAATGCAGAAGGAAATGAAGGAAGAAAACAAACACTATACCTAAAGTGTGTGAACACCCTACTTTTTTTTAGCAAGAATTTCATTATTTGCAACTACAACGAGAAAAGAAGGAGTCAAACTTTTAAAAAAGAAGAACTATAGGGCTCGGGACAGTAATACAGAATCTGAATAAAAAAAAAAGACGGGCAAGAAATTTCAGGGCTGCAGTCGATTGCTTAATTGTATACATATCAGTTGAGATATGAAAAAAACCTGAGGAAGTAACAAGATTGGGAGAGACAGGGAGAAGGGAGACCGACAAAAAAAAAAAAAAAAAAAAAAACAGAGTGAGAGAGATGATGAGAGCCAAAGGATATAGGGAGAGAAAGAGATACAAATAGAAAAAGCAGAGAGAGAGAGAGAGAGTAAGAAGACAAAAAAAGGAGAAAGGCAGATAGACAGAGAGTAAGAGAGAGAGAGAGAGAGAGAGAGAGATCAAGAGAGAAAGAAAGAGAGACTCAGAGACAGCGAGAGAAAGAAAGACAAAAAGATACAGAGGTGAGAGACAAAATGAATTAGAGAGAGAGAGAGAATAGGAGAGACACACAGAGAAAGAGAGAAGGTGAGAGAGAGACAGTAAGAGCTAAAGAGGGAGAGAGATACAAAGATATTTTTAGACTAAGCGAGAAGCAGAAATGGAGAGTAAGAGACATAAAGACAGAAGAAGAGAC
The DNA here is from genome assembly GCA_019649035.1 of Elysia marginata. Classification (NCBI taxonomy): domain Eukaryota; kingdom Metazoa; phylum Mollusca; class Gastropoda; family Plakobranchidae; genus Elysia; species Elysia marginata. Next base: position 19,597 of record BMAT01000030.1, read on the forward strand.
AATAAGAGACAGTAAGGGGCAGAGAGAGAAAGAGAGAGAGAGAGAGAGAGAGAGAGAGAGACAGACAGACAGACAGACACACAGAGAGAGAGACTACAGCGGGGTGATTTGAATCTGCTATCCAAAAACTAACTATACCCCCCCCCCCTTCTCCGCACAGTTTGCACCGCTAGCTGCAGCACCCAATGGTGAACTGAAACTGATGCAACCAGTCAGTGGGCAGGTATTACATCCTATACAAAACTTCAACAAAACAACTTCCCGCACTGAGCATTGCGACATTTCTGTGAAATCTCGCCCCGGAAAGCGCGACAGAAATTTTGTCAACTTCTTGATACATACATGGCGTGCATGACAACAGATAGGACAAACTTTTCGGCGGTTGATACATGTTGTGGCGTTGAAGAGCTTACCTCTTTAAATGTCTTCCTCAGTGACGTCGCTTTCAACGTTGAAGAGACATTAAATATTGACTGGACAATTAGCGTGTTGTTTTTGCTTTTTGTCGTGTTTAGCGTCTGTTTTGAGATTAACGTTAAGGAGATTTGGTTTACGTTCCTGGTGAACTTGGAAGTTGAGCTCAGTTTTGTGTTCAGTGGAGATGCCGTCGCTTGATCTGGTAATGTAGTGAACGTTATTTTTATTGTTTTTTATTATTTTATTTTGTTTGCTCTTCGTTCTACTTAGAACGATAATATTCCGTGCAATAGGGAATGAGATTAGAGGTAAAATAAGAGTAACGTCCCTTTTCCAGAAGACAACGCTCCAAAATACTATAGTGGTTATTGTAATCTAGACCTAGATTGTACGGTAAGTTTCTTACTTTTGTAAACGACTTGACATCTAGAACTTAAAAACTATAGAGCTAAATAAAAAGTTTATCTTCAAAATAAATATGTCGCATAAATTTTAAAAGATTGTTTTATTTGTATTCATAAGATAGTGGAGAGACACCAGGAAAGTTCCGCTACTCTTGTTGAAATCTCATTCCCTATAAACAAAGGAAAAAGCAACAACCATTTACAGAAACGAAAATTTAATCAAGGAAAAACAAAACACGCAAAAATCTGCCTTTTTTAAGTAAACCCGTTCTCTCTGAAAGACTTTGTTTCAAGCAAAGCAAGAAACATACAACATAATGTGCAAATAAAGAAAATGAAAAAAAAAGAATAATTCTAAACACAAAATAAAAGAACCCCTTTAAGCTTAGACTACGAATTTTATTTCGCCTTTTAATTTTTGGGGGGTTAACGCATAATGATGCAATACTGCAAAAAACAAAAAAAAGAAAACCACCAAAGATCAAGATTGCCTTCTTTCATTTGATATTTAATGAACAATTATAATTATTGTGAATAGGCTGTACAGAATTCAAACTATCCTTTGGGAGCGGAATTTTTTTTTCTTTTTAAAAACGAACGTTAGAAAACCACGATCCAAACTTTGTCTTAAAATCCTATTTCTGCATCATAATAAAAACTGCCAAAGTTTGTTCATTATAATAGCTACAAAACAGTGGTAGCCAAGTCATTTATTACATCTAATTCTGTCCCCTTTTCTCCGTCGCTTTTTCTATCTGCTTTTTCTCCGTCGCTTTGTCTGTCTGCTTTTTTCTCTCCGTCGCTTACTTTCCTGGTTATTAACATTATTTTTTTTCAGTGCACGAGGTACAGTCAAAATCCGTCAGATGTCGTAAATCTTGATAAAAAAAACCCCGACAATTTCACAGTATGTTTATCCTTATTTTCTATTATAAAATTTTTATTCATCGAAACAAGTAGCAATATTTTTCCACAAAATTTTGATATTACAATGAAATTTTCGACGTTAATATTTTTCGTCTATATACACTGCTAATGTTACATAAAGAACATCGATACATATAAAAATACAACATTCATTAAAAAAAAACAACAAGAAAAAAAAAACAAAAAAACATGAACTAAAATAATTATGTTTGACCTAATGGAGAAAGGTACAAATTTCAAACACACTTTACACTCTTAAGGAAAACCTCCATACAGTAAAATGAACTAATAATTTTTCTCATAAAAGTTTACACAATGCATCATCGAAATAATGTCCTAATATTAGAAAAGACTCTGCAGAAATATTTTATATGCTAATTGAAAACGCTACGCCCAGTTTGAACGAAGAAGCAAAAAAAAAATGTTTGAAAATGGATCTTAAGAAAAGAAAATGATTCATTTAGACAAATCGTTTGACATTTTGTTTGACATTTTGCGCAGAGTTTTTAAAGTTTTTTTTTAACTCGAATAAATTTCAAGTAGACAGGCTGATAAAAATAAATCATGATTCTTAGTAGACCCATAGTAATGTACTAGAAAATGAGGTTCATTTATGTTTTTACAACGATCGTACCGATGACTGTTAAACATGGTTACAAAAATTGATGACTGTTTGATTTGTTTGGCTTTTCAAAGATACGAGTTTGCCTTTATAATACTATAATAGTTTTTATACCTTTATGATATTACAATCATTTGATTGCGCAGTGGCTGCCTCCATTATTTGTTCTGATCTCTAGATCTATAATTCATATGAGTCGTACCTTTAATGTTATCGTTTGTTCTCTGTGTTTGTTGTTTATGGCTAAGTGGTGGTGTGCTTCCGGATTTATATGGTTGCCTTTGGTACGATTTGAATCTTCCCGTTCAAGTAAGCGAGTTGCTTAGAGAGGCTAGGCAAGGACCTTTGCCATGAAACTCCTTTTTTAAGGAGTGTAGTGGCGACATGATTTAAGCTATGTTTCTCTAAGTGGCAAGGCGGTGGATGCCAAAGCATCTATAAGTCGAAGGTTCGAATCATACTAAAGCCTACTTCTCTCCACTGCTAATTTCATACCTTTATAATATTTCAATCATATAATAATTATGACACGGTATATTTGCAAATCGGCATATTTTGAGGCCTTATATTTACAGCTGTAAAAAAACAAAGCTGCCATTAGATGCAATAATCTTCGAAATTTATGGCCATTAATTTTTGTTAATAACAACATCAACGGTAAATAAATCCCATTCTTTTCTGTGAATGAAAGAGTTTTTTTTAATTCCTAAAAATATTTTTCTGATACAAATCCGTTTGGCAGTCCATTGTAAAACTTTTCCAGATAGTTTTTGTGGTTGGTACTTTATAGCACGATATTCTTGTAATTGGGTTTTCTCTCTCTCTCTCTCTCTCTCTCTCTCTCTCTCTCTCTCTCTCTTTCTCTCTCTCTCTCTTTCTCTCCCCTCCCTGTCTCACTCCCTCACTCGCTCTCTTCCTTCCTCTCTCTTTCTCCCCCCTTCATCTCCCCTATTCTTTCTCTGAGACAAAAGTCATGCGAGGTACTTAAAGAATTATATAATTATATTCTCGGTTTTATCGTTGTCTGAATTATCGTTTTACATTAAAATATTAAATAAAAAATTTACAGCCTGGAAGAGAGAACTATTATATTTGCTATAATATCATGCGACTCGAATGAAAAGTCCCAAGTAGTTTTCTAAATTTTTTTTTCATTCAGAAGGCTCTCAAAATAGAGGGTGTTTTTTATGATAAATCGACACTCTTTTTCGTGAATAGCTGTCACAAAAATTAATATTCATACTTTTTCATAAACTTTGAGAGAGCAGGCCCATTGAAGATGAGGTCTAACTTGCTCTGCTAATACTAAAAATTAGAAGAAGAAAGAAAGATCTGTGGCGAAATGATTTTTTCACTTTGTAAAACAATTTTATAATATGCAAATATCTCAATGAAATTTGAGAGGGCCGGCGCCCTCCAGATGAGACTCTGTTCTGATTTTACTAAAAGCCCCCCCCCCAAAAAAAAAAAAAAATTTATAAATAAATAAATAAATAAAATAAGATAGATCAGTGAAGCTCTTATGCTAAAATTTATTTTTTTCTCTTCGCTAAGCTTGTTCGCTACGGATGTTTTAGGTTTCAACCTATATGATTTTAACTTTTTGTATGAATTAGGTCAAAATATAATTTAAGAGCAGCCTGTTACAAGAAAACTGGGCCTTAACAAAATATCAATATTAAATTATCAAAAAACGGTCGACTGCGTTAAGTTTTGGCTGACCAGCACTCTTACCCAGGCAGTGAAAGATCTTGACAGAATGCTAGAGTGATGCGCTAAACTAGCTGCTCCTCTGTGGGTTCAGAAGGTACTTTGGTTGGGAATGGGCTGTCGGGAAACCCATGTAAAGCGCTTAGAGCACCTCAGTGGATAAGCGCTATACAAAAACGCTCTTTACTTTACCCAGATCGCTTATTACCGGACCAAAACAAATTTCAATATGAAACAAAAATATTATTGATATTGTGAGATAGTCCTGTATGCATGGCGTGGTTTTTGGCCAGTACTTCATCGTTGTAGGTCAAGCATCCACGGTCCCGCCTGAAAATCACATCAGTTTTTCCTCTCCTCTTGTTTTAATTTACTTCGCAAACCCTATGAAGTCCTTTTTGTGTGTGTATGTTTTAAGGTATTCCAATGTCCAACAGCTTTGGTAGCAATGGTGGATGCTTGATGTGTGTTTTCAATACAAACAAAATATTTCCGTCTAGATATTTAGCTCTTATGTCAGCGATTGCTTGGTTTGACGCCTTTTTTATTTCCAACCTTTTATCACAACGCATTTGTTTGTAGAAAATAAAATCAACAAATTCATAAAAGCCATATAAGCAGCCATGCCGATAGCCCATGCTGAAGAATAACATAGGTATTTAGTGAACAGTCAAAAGAAAAGTGGCATCCACCAATGGTATTTTTTCTTTGTTTTCTCCAGGAATCCCACCCCTTAGGTCCAGGCACGCCTCTTGCCATGCTGGCTGCTCAGTGCAACAAAATCTCGAATAAGTCCCCGCCCCCTTTCAGCGACTCTCCAACCAGCAAAGGCGGAGGCGGGGCTGGTGGGTTCCACCCATGGCGAAAGGCGGAGCCGGGAAGCCCCTCCCCTTGCGCTGTCAGTGGAGGAGGAGGATCTTCAGGAACTGGAACTAAGACGCCTACACTCTCGTCAGCTCAGTCAAGCTCCGCCTATCTCGGCTATGGCCGCTCCATGGCGTCTTCGATGTCTTCAGGGGGCGGGTCTATCTATGCTAATGACCTGTTTGGCGGCCAAGGGGGCGGAGTCCCATACCCATCTGACGGATCACAGTCACCCGTACAGCATAAGGTAGATAAACGTTTTAAGAATTCAAAGTCACTCTAACTAAAGCATTTCTTTGCTAAAATAACAAAGAGAATTTCTAATTATATCCATTCGTCAGGAGACTTGCAGCAACCGTCTTGTAACAAAAGATTCTATCATTGCAGACGGCCAAGGTGTGTTTTGACAGCTTATATTATGGTGGATTGTATACTATGTCATATCGTTCGTGCTCAGGCTAACCTTTTAAAAGATGTAATGCAGTTCTGTTTTCCCAAAGTATCCCAATTTTTTAAAACTAGTGGTTACAAAAAAATAAACAAAAAAACTATATTTTTGCGCTTTCCAATTCTAAGAATTCCTTGAGTTTATCAACCTATTTGAAAAACGCAACAAAATCTCACAATAAAGAAAGAAAAATAACTTCAATAATTTACGTTTTATTCATAAGATTTGTAAGAGTAATAAAAGCTTTTGAAATAGTTATAACAAACAGGTATTTTAATTGAAAGACAAGACAACCGACATGCGATGACAGTTTGCTATAGTAAATAAATTATGGAATCGCCCACTGAGGATAAACGCTGGACTCAGTCGTGTGTTCAGCACAGCCCTGATCTATTCACTCTACTAAAAACTCTGTGTTTCTTATAAGTTTGGAATTGAAAAAAATCATGTAACACACAAACCCACATAACAATGGCAATTAAAGAACATTGAAAAAAAGCCTGTTTTTTGTTCATTTCTTGATGTATCAAACATGTTGTATCCGGTACGAAAGCTTATAATTTGTAGGATTCTATTCGTAGATTACACAGAAAAAAAACCTCTGATTGTCACCGACATTTTCTTTTAAGCGACTACATCATACTCGACTTCAAAAAATGACTAATAAACTTAAATGTTGTTTCATAATTAACAATGTAATTTATCTAAGTAAGCTGTAATTCTCTTACGTCTCTTTGTTAACAGATTCATCCTGACGCTTCATTGGGCAGCATGTACTCGCGAATGCACCCTCTAACCTATGACCCCTGGCCTTTCAACATGGCAGCATCCCACCACCACGCCCAAACTCATAGTCACCCTGTAATCAAGACAGAACCGACGGCATCGTCCTCCCCCAACACAGTGACAGGCGGTGGGGGAGGGGGCGGGACTGGGGGAGGGGCTTCTCTCAATGGGGCGTGGTGGGATATGCATAGCGGACCAGGAGCTGCCTGGTTGGCCGACGCCGCAAGCGGCTCTGTCGTTCGCTCTCAGCTCTCAGCGGGTCACACCTCTCCTTACGGTGGGCCGTCCGACTTCACGCTTAGCCACGCCCTCGGGTCAAACGCCACCAACGCACTCCTGTCATCAGCCGGACACCACGCCCACCACCACCACCACCACGCCCATCACCAGCATCACATTCTCCAAGACACTTACAGCACCTACAAGTCCATGCTTACATCGGCGGCTACGGGTGGGCAGGCGTCAGACCTCGGGGCAGCCGCTGCAGCAGCCGCGTCAATGTCCCCATTCCTGGCTGCAACCAGATCGGGAATCTCCAGTCTCCCCAGCAGCCGCACTCAACGGAGGTACACAGGCCGTTCCAACTGCGACTGCCCGAATTGCCAAGAGGCCGACAGGCTGGGTCCTGCAGGAGAACATCTAAGAAAGAGGAACATCCACTCCTGTCATATCCCCGGTTGCGGGAAGGTCTACAACAAAACCTCCCACCTCAAAGCGCATCTTCGCTGGCACACCGGCGAGCGACCTTTCGTCTGCAACTGGCTGTTTTGTGGGAAGCGTTTCACGCGCTCAGACGAGCTTCAGCGCCACCTGCGGACACACAGCGGCGAGAAGCGCTTCGCCTGTCCAGTCTGTAACAAGCGCTTCATGAGAAGCGACCATCTCAGCAAACACGTCAAGACTCACACGGAAGGGGGCGGAGACGGTTGTGACGGAAGCGGAAGTGAGAGTGAAAATGGCGGCAGTGGTAACGGCGGGCCCGCCTGCGATGAAAATGGCGCTAACATGCTGGGCGGAGCAGGAAGTGAGAACGGGGGAGCTGGACTCACTGCGCATGACATGCACGCTGCACATGCGCACGCTTTGGCTGTTGCCTCCGGAGGCACGAATACGCCGCTTCCGGCAGACGTGAAACCGACGCTGTGCGGTGACGGTAGGATCGGGGTCTGATGCTTTGCCCAAAACAACGTTTGATTCGGCATTAACCCTCTTGTCATTACATCAGTTATGTAACTGCATACCGTCTAAGATATGAATGTAAAGACTGTCAAAACGATCTTGTTCTTGATGTATCTTATCGCAATCTTGATCGCCTCCTTTTTTCTTTTCAATATTTGAACAAACCAACTTTAATGCTATGTTCAGTATGTTAAGGATTACTTAACATTTCTTCAGGAAGACATATAGCATGCCATGCAAACATTACAACAACAACCTTTCTTAAACATAAAGACAACTTCTAAAATATAATTTGTTTTTTACTTTTCTTATTGTTACATACTTTGTCGTTACGATTATGAAGTCAGCAAAGAGGCGATAGAGGAGAGAGAGAGAGAGAGAGAGAGAGAGAGAGAGAGAGAGAGAGAGACAGACAGACAGACAGACAGACAGACAGACAGACAGACAGACAGACAGACAGAGACAGAGAGAGAGTAGAGATGTGAAAGAGCTATTTATCACATGGAAATAAATTTTTAATTTTTATGTAATATTGTTTGGTGGCCCGATTTGATTGATAGCTGGTTTTCACGTATCTTCTGTCATACATTGTTTGTTAGGACAATTAGTTCTACTAATTATGATTATCATTGGAGAAACCTTTGCAGTTGTTTGTATCAATATTTTACCTCCAAACTTTCCTTTATACTGTCAGGTTCAATAATTATTTTGTGTTGAGGACTTATGTTATCTGTGTACAAAATGTTACTAAGTCACTGTCAATATGAGTAAAACTATACATGTCACCTGAATGTATTGTCATTATTTCTGTTATTACTATTACTATCGTTACTAAAAATGGTGGTTTGCTAGCTAATTAAAGAATATTTAATTATATAGAGAAACGTCTGAAAGTTATAATGTCAGAATCATTGCAAAATTTCTATTCATTATATCGATTTATTTTTACTGTCTGTTAAGATGTGATGTCCTGGATGAATAACCTTGCTTATTTTTCCAAAAGCTCGTAATAATTTTTTTGATTACTACGATGTGTTACAGTAGCTAAGAAACATTTTTAGAAAACGGGACAACGCGAAAATTGTTTAACTATAAACGTTTTTCTATCATACTTTGTATAAAATTTTGTTGTCAACAGACGGACTTAGTAGACCTTTAGCAGTATTGAAGGACAAAATCAGAACCAGAAAACTGAAAGGATGGCGAAATTGATTCAAAAGAGGTAAAGAATTAGACAAACAGAGACACAAAAATAAAACATGTAGAACAGAAGGGGGCACAGAAAGAACACAAAAGAAAAAGAAATTAAGAAATTTTTCAAAAACATGACCAAAAAAGGTGAAAAAACTTTGACTTTAAAAAAGAAGGATGGTGTGTAGTCAAATAGATAAAATGGAGAAAAGTAGATACAGACATAGATAAAATGGGGTTGGATAGATAGACGGAAAGATAGAATATGTAGAGAAAAATATTTGTGACGGAAACATAATAACTACCAACACTATATAGATAGATAGATAGACAGATCGAAAGATAGAGAGAGAGGGAAGAGAGAGATATATATAGAGATATAGGAAGATAGAAGGGTAGATGGAAAGATAAATACGTGTAGGTAGATAGATAAATAGATGAAGAAAATTTCTACATTTCTTAGGTTTATAAAAGAGGCCAGTATTTCATTTTAAAAATTCTAGATTCTGATTTTTAAGTTATATAGATATGCCGACAGATAGATAATCGAAAGGAAAGAAGGAAAAACAGAGGAATGTTGGAAACAGATAAATCACTTGAGTCGTTATGTCAAATTGATAAACTTGTAAATAAATGTTAATCAACAGCAGAATCTGTTAAAGTTGTGTCAAAAGAAACACAAAATTTAGCCGATTCACTTAAAGTGCATTTTCTACGCAATTGGCATGTAAAGTAAACCTTTTTTTTTGTATTTGTACATAGCTAAATATTTTCACCTTAAGATAAACAAGCAAAATCAAAGCTGGCATTTAATTCATTTGTTTTACTTTTTTTTTTCAAAGCTATTGTCTTTGCCTGTACCTGTTCTTATGTAATGAAATGACATGATCTGGTATCTTTTGAATTGTTGTCTTCTTACGACACTAAAGACTATACAAAATAGAAGAAAAGAAGTAAAAAAAAACTAAACAAAGATTTTGATGACTCTTTGTGACCTTTTCTTTCCCTTTTGTGCGTGTTTTTTCTTGTAGTTCATGTTATTGCTTAAAATGAAAACATACTCAAAATCATCATTATAATGAGAATGTCAGTTATGATTATGGTGAATGATTAGGACGATGACAATAATGATGATGACAATGATGATGTTGAAGTTGATGTTGATGATGTTGATGTTGATGATGTTGATGTTGATGATGTTGATGATGTTGATGTTGATGATGCTGCTGATGCTGCCGATGCTGCCGATGCGGTTGCTGCTGATGATAATGCTGATGATGTTGATGATGTTGATGTTGATGATGTTGATGTTGATGATGATGATGATGATGGTGATGATGATGATGACGATGATGATCATGATGATGATGACGATGATGATGATGATGATGAACACATTAATGTTCGTTTGTCAATCTTAAGTACAAAGCTCTTTGACTAATGCGTTCCTCTTCATGGTGACGCAATACCGCCTGATATCTGAAGTTCACAGATCTTTCAATAAATAAGATGCAATAAATGTCAAAAATTTTTTTGAAATCATAAAAAAAAATTATATATGCGTTTTCCTGAAGCGTTGACGTAGTATTTACAAGGACACAATGTAGCATATTAATATACTTTGATTATTAATATCCAAACCTTGAACAATCTGAACTTTAAAGAAAGCTTACTACCCTCTTAGCTGGAAAAGATAGAGGTTTTTCAAACAGAAGTCGCTTACAATTGCCACTTTTTTACCATTTTAAAAGGGATTTTAAAAATAATCAGGTATTTTCACAAGTGAAGCAAAATTCTGTATTTGTCAGAAATATTTTTATCTGGTTAGCTCCGACCAACAATTAGATTTTTTGCAACAACAGCGTGGGCTCATTATTATTGTTATCATGACATAGAGTTGAAGTGCATCTATTTTACTGAATGAAATGGGTCGACAGTAAAATCCGGATATGCGGAACAGCTTACAGCAGTAACGTGCATAACTCTTTTTGTTTTGAAGTAAGAAAGTCGATTTCCTTACCAACAGATTGGCTTTTCTTTGCTACTTCAACCCACGCTAGCAGCACAAAATTAGGCCCAAAGATAGACTGTTATTACTTTTGTTGCCCAATTAGGAGATTCAGACAGGTTGATGCATTAAGTCTCAGGCTGAGTGCAGTTTTTTTTTTTGCAGGTTAATGCATAATAATGCATCTCAAACTACGCATGAACCTGTACAAATTATTTAAGTTAGTGAAAAAGTGCTTATCAGTCAAGATTGGTGGACAGAGCCTTCCTTACTCATTGTTTCACATTTTCAAACGCAAGTGACAACATGGAAGATTTCAGAAGTTTGCTGGACTCCTAAGGCTAATGTAGACATAAACAGGGAAGGGAACATTTTCAGATTTCCACATCAATCTACTCCGCAGTGACCGGCTCTTTGGCCTAGCGGTAAGACACTCGCTCAGAGATCGGGAGGTGCGTGGTTCGATCCCCGGCCGAGTCAAACCAAGGACTTTGAAATTGGTATTAGCAGCTGATCCGCCCAGTGTCTGGCATTATGGATTTAGTGCTAAGTCTGGCCGGCCCGCTGTCTGGATAATATGACTGGGTGTGGTGTACCCAAGCGCTCCTTACATCAAAGTGTGGCAGCACGCTTTCAATTTTCCAAAGCGCTGTCTCTGATATAACCTTGTAGTTGAAAAGAGACGTTAAATATCCAACAACCTAACCCAACCTGCTCCGCGGTGAACCAACTTGATATAATTAGGTTTGATCAACTGGTGCCACCACCAACAAAAAAAAAACAAAAAAAACCTCAAATTCAGAAGACCACTCTAAGTTCCGAATTGGTAGAAAACACTGCAGCAGAACCATGGTGAACTGAACGGGAACTATATAATATTCTACGTTCAGTTGACACCATTTAGGATGTCATAACACGGATACTATCACCAGGCTTTAGACTTTAGTTTACAAATACTGAGTCGCTTCAAAAAGACTCCAATACAAAACACGGTGAACAGCTAAAATTATGCATGAAATGAATAGATGTAGTCCTCATAGTTTAGAAAAATGTTTTAATACACGGACTATAAAATACTGTGAAACCATGCACACATGCTGTGGCACTCAAAGACAGAATTTTAGCGTAAAAATACTTTCAATTGATGGTTTCGTTTCTAACAGGCATAGAGGAATAATCAAAGGTCAAAAGCCATTAATATTTTAAATAGAGTAATGGTATTGGTCATGTCAGGCTCAAAGGCTAGATCCATGTCCACTATTATCTATAGAATAGACTATATCTTTGCTTGGCATAGTATTAATCTGGTCTTATTCCTCTAATACCCGTCGGAACAGAGATGATGCTGATGCTCATGATGATGATAATGATGATGATGATGAAGATGATCATGATGATGTTGATGATGATAATGATGATGATGATGATAATGATGATGATGCTGATGCTCATGATGATGATAATGATGATGATGATGAAGATGATCATGATGATGTTGATGATGATAATGATGATGATGATGATGATGATGATGGTGATCATGATGATGATGATGATGGTGGTCATGATGATGATAATAATGATGATGGTGGTTTATAATGATGACGATGGTGATCATGATGATGATGATGATGGTGGTCATGATGATGATGATGATGATGATGATGATGATGATGATGATGATGATAGCTTATATAAATGAGTTCGACAAACCGCACAACAGAAAAGATGTTGAGCACAAAGATAGCGATTTTGAAAATAGTAACATTAATCTTGTTGCTGATGATCGCAAAAGGCAGGACACTGAACACTGTAAGCTCTGAAAAATTTATTGGAAACTTTCACCAAATGTTGTAAATAAAAGAGAACAGCACCCACACTTATGTTGACCAGGAGAACATATCGGCTGACCTAACCAGTTTGAATAACAGAATTAAATTGTGAATTCAGATATAGTCTGTTTTTGTTTGGCCTTTTGGATCCGGAAAATTTGTTGAGCACATCGAGGATGAACGACACCCAGCCATCTAAGGAAAGGTATGATTTTTAATATCTATATATGTGGACCAATGATTTTACATTTTGAGAAATTTTTAAAAACAGTGAGTAAACAGGGAAAAGAGCGAAGAGATAAACAGAAGTTCAGGGAGATTAGAGATGATAAAAATTGAAACAGATGCTGCAAAGTCTGCGTTTTGGTATCTTTGGAAAGCTTAATTTGTGGACCTAAGATTTCTGATCCTAAACCTGTAAAAATTAAAAAAAAAAAACGCTGAAGAAAGAAAGGAAAAGAGAAAAATATCGGGTGAGGTGAGGCATAAAAGAAAGATAGAGTGAGTCTATGGATGTGTGGTTTTTTTTTGTGTCTGAGAGAGGGGAAATAGAAGTATGACCCAGGTAAAAGTTCTAATGCTCAGAGTATGCTTACAGAGTAAATAAGGATAAAAAAGATGCACGTATGTCTGGAAGATCAGATAAATAAGTGATGAAGGAGCAGACATACCATCTCTTTACAACAGAGGACTAAGTTAAATGTCTGCTCTTTTACCACCTATATTGGAGTGAGAGAGACTGATAGAGAGAGAGAGAGAGAAAGAGAGAGAGAGAGAGTCAGACAGACAGACAGAGACAGAGACAGACAGAGACAGAGACAGACAGAGACAGAGACAGACAGAGACAGAGACAGACAGAGTGACAGACAGACAAGGAGACAGACAGACAGAGTGTGTAGAAGGAAGACAGACGGAAAAAAAGAGGAATATTCTCATATTCTCACAGCAGGTTCATCCCATAGGGCAAACCATAAAGTATTTTGCGCCCTGTCTTTCGAAAACTCCCAACATTTCGGCCATTGGAACCTAGGACGACCGCGGGTACCCCCTAGTGGACAGTCTTTTGAGTCGCCTCCTGACGTCTGCATGTCGCAGGCCGACTTGCGCCCTGGTCGCATCACCTCTGCTCTCCCTCCTGAAAAGCTCGCGGACGGTGAAATTAGACAAGGTCCCGCCCACTCACTGCGGGACTGTCACTTTGCGTCTGCTCGGAGCCGTATCATAACGGCACACCGTGAACAAGATAGAGGTGACTTCAGGCAGATACTGCTTTGTCGCTGTATGAGGCTCTGCATGTGGCTTTTAAGGACTATCTAGCCTAGCTTAAGGGGGGAAAAAAGAGACAGAGGAGAGAGATTCGGAGGCCATGGGTATCCGGAAGGGATAATGCTGCATTCAAGCCACTACTAGAGCAAAGTTCTGAAGTTATGTGCCCTTGTTTTTATCCCTTGGACCGAGTTGAGATGTCAGTTTTTTTCATTGTCTGTGGCTGATTGAACCAAGTTTGACTGTGGAAGATTTGTGAAGCCTTTGCTCCGATCTTTTGTGTCGACAAGGCAGCAAAGGGTGTAATTTTATTTCGTGGTTTCTGGGCTGTGGAAAGTTCTCATAATGGCGACGGAACTGGAAATACGATCGACAGTCGCGAGAGAGCTGGGGCGCAAGGCAGCGGGGAAAGCCTCACGATGGAAGGAGAGTGAAAGGAAACAGTTGTTTTTGTGTTTATTTTTCTATTCTTCCTTGTCCAGCTCTTGGTCGCCTGTCGTTAGTCCCAGTTTCCAACAGCGCCCATGCCTGGCGCGGAAACTAAAATCCCCGAAGGATCTAATAATGAGACAAAAGGAGGAAGATTGGCCGAGGAAATTAGAGGAAAACTAAGAGGATAATGATGATAATGGCTAGGCTTGGGTCGGTTGACGGACGGAGGAGAGTCTTGTGATGTCAGATTAAAAGAGAAGACAAAAAGGGGAAATTGAAAACGGAAAGAAAATTTGAAGGGCCCCCAGCCCATTCCTTCTCTTCGCCGTAAAAAAAAGTTTTCAGAAGGCTAGAAATAAGTTATATTAGTATTCGAAGAAATACCAAGTCATAGACAACTGTATTTATTACAGAAATGTGTTGGTGTGTGAAAATTGACAAATAGGGAGAAAAAAAGATGTAATAAGATAGACACACTGATATATAGATAGACAGACAGACCAAAAAACGAGAGAGAATAGGAGAAGGATGGAGAGACATAGAAACAAAAATGCGGATTACAGTCTTTTACCGCGAAATGGAATACTTACACCTTTAGACAACAAGATACGAATGCAATAATAATAAGTGTTGTATTGATCA
>BMAT01000032.1:11501-28563 GCA_019649035.1 Elysia marginata
CTCTTTCTGTAGCAATACATGGTCACTGACATTCCCCAGTGCTTTGATAAGTAACTTTAAAATGCAGGCGTCGGTGGTTGCAGCTCAGGTTCACGGGACCCGACTTTGATATTCAGTAGGTAAAGTTTTTTAGTCTCTACTAACAGAGGGGAACTTGTTTGATATTATGAGTTCAAACACAACAGTTAAAACAAAATTTAAAAAGTATATAGTACTAACGTCATTAATTACGTCGTAAATCTCTCCCAGCAAAAACCAATGGAGGTGGAGATGAGGAGAAGAAAGTGGAGATGGATTGGACACACTTTAAGGAAACTAAGGCAGTGCATTGCAAGGCATGGCTTGGTATGGAACCCACAGGGCCGCAGAGCCAGAGGGGGGCCAATAATGACGTTAAGGGGAGAAACAGAGGCAGAGATGGCATCTGCACAAAAGAAATGGAAAGAACTGGAAGAGATAGCACATGCACAAGATAGGATGGTGTGGAGGACTTTGGCGGCCTTTGCTTCCCGGGGAGCTGAGAGGCGAAGAAGAAGGAATCTCCCTCCAGATCTGTCTTTAGAGCATTGGCATTACTGAAAGTTTTTCCTAAATGATAATACGACTTAAAAATAAATTTGCGCCTGAAAACTTGTTGCGGTTCCGTTTCAGCTATTTTCTAGTACTAACCAGTGCCCGCGTCGTAAAGATCCAACTCTATAGCATCTCCAAGAGGTCTTAAAACTGTGGCCTTCACCTTGAGCCCAGTGAGCGGATGGGTCCCCTGCATCACTTCCGCATAGATGGCCGCCTTGATTGGCCAGGACGTGTTCGTGATGATGAGAGAACCGCTGAGGTGAGGGATTGAGAGGAGGCTGTTTCTCTCAGAAGAAAGAACAGTGGCTGAGACCTTCATGTTGCTCGGGTCCTGATTGTTAGTGACCTCATATGTCCAGATTCCTAGCTGTGGTTTAATGAGTAAAGAGAAAGGGAAATGAGATAAGGAATTTATAAACGTGACTATATCAGGCGTCAAGTGTTGTGCAGAAATTGCGCCTAATCTAGATTAGTTTCATAGTTAATTTAAACATAGCCATCACAAATAATCCTAGTTCCAAAAAAAAACCTCCAGGAAAAAAAAAACATTTATTACCAGATTTTGTACACCTGCCGATCTCCCCTCTTCCCATCCTTCACACGAAACAACACCATGATGATTTATTCTTAAATTTTTCATCACCTTTAGTTAACATTGAACTAGCATAATTTTTGCATAATTGAATCTTAGCTTTCATTATCTTTTAGTTTCTACCACAAACCATGGATTTTACCATTAGAACAACCTTTACACTGGACCCCTAAAATGGTGTGCTCATCAAAAAAAAAAAACAGCAACAAAAAAAAAAAAACAACAAACGAACAAAAGAAAGAAAATATAAACACAACAAAAATATTATACTGGTAAAACCACCTCTGCTGTCTGTGGTATTTGAATCTTTATCTTCTTCAGGCCCTGATCTAAAGAGTATTCTGGGTAGATTGATGTGTACTTCCGGCCTGAAGGGGAGATGACCACGACGTCAGGAGCATCGAGGGTGTTGTAAGTGAAGATAACCGTTGTTCGGTTGCCGATGCTCGGGTCGATTCGGAAACTTCCGGTCATTGTAGAATGAATCTTCAAAGTTTGGCCATGATTTAGAACCTAGTATCAAGTTAATTGTAAAAATTGAAAATCAGTTACATATATATATTGTTACTTTGCAGAATTGCTTGAACAATACTTTTTTTTAAAGTCCAGATCTTTTGAAAACAAACAATCAGAATCTAGAAAAATAATGGAGGCAGCCACTGCGCATTCAAATGAATGAAATATTGCAAAGGTATGAAATTAGCAGTGGAGAATCTAGACCGACATAATGCACGTTAAATGACCCGTTTCCAGTAGCTGTCAGTTTATACTAATCGGTTGATATACCATTTTCAAGTTGATAATATTTATTGGGTCTTCACTCTTCTAAACACTGAAAATGAAGTATTTTATATAATCTAATGCCTGACTGGCTTGTGGACTGTTCGGTGGGTTATGTTAGAACAAATAAGAGTAGCAAGATTTCACATGCTTAGCGCAATAACGCTAACATTTTACGACCGTTTTACATTACTGATGGTGATATCTGACATACTTCCTCTTTATTAAATAGTTGTTACAGCTTCCAAGCAAATGTCGATGGTTAACCCTATCTGGCACTTGATGTGTATAATCTGATCTCACACTGCTGGATTCCACATACACACCCTCAATTTTGTGCCAGTCTTATTTGGACTTTACCTAACTTAAATAACAGTGCGAGATTTTTAAAATAGTAACCTCACGTTAGCTTCTATGTAGACCGACATCGCTTGAGGTTTAATAACCCTCCAGGCAGTCTCAAACCTGGCCCCGCATTTCTTTTTTAATCAAATCCCCCATTACTCGTTTTTCAATCCCATAATCTGTGCCAACTTTTCCTGCTTGATCTTGCTCAAAGACATAGAAAAATGCCATTTAACAATATCAAAACAAGAATTCGACGTACCTGGCGAGGGACTCGGAGGCCAGAACCTGAGTCCAAGAGCCTATAGACAGACATGAGTGCACTCAGAGTGGATGCCGCGTCGCCTTTGTTTGTGTCCAGATAGAAACGGCCGCCTGTTATGGATATGCAGGGTAACCCATAGTGAGCAGCATAGCAACGCAACACTTATTGGCATGAAATGAGATTCAAAAACCCCGTAAGGATGGAAGATAATTCGGGATGGACGGGGTGGGGGGGGGGGGGGGGTCATGAGCAGACAAATCAGTTTATTGAATACTAAAGGAAACAGACATTACTATTTGAAACCGACTTTAAACGATAGAAAAAAACATTTTTATCTTAATTCACCTTGAGCGGGGCACACGTGATACAATGTTAATAGTCACCCTTTCTTATTTCTCCACTCTATGTATCTAGGTCCTAATGATCACAGACCATAGAGAACCCTGTATGGCTAGAAAAGCCAACAGGCCCTTTGCCGCTATCTATCTTATCATTGGTTACAGTTATCTGTGGTATCCTTATTCGTATGTCAATAAAATATTGATATCATTAGTTGTGGAAACAAAAACATTGCTTCTGTGAGGTTTCTTTAAAATAGAGACACTCATTATAAACAAATTTTTTAAAAAGTCTAGCATATAAAGTTGCCACACCCGAAAGAGATATTCTCGTATGACCTCCCCCCCCCCCCTAACAAAGAATAAACAAACCAGCCAAAAATTTGCCATTAAAACTATGCTGAACAACATGAAAAAAATCCCCAGCAAAATAAGAAGCACCCATTACAGTGGCAGTTGAAATTCATTACTAGTTGTAAGCTATATGTATAGAACGTAGGTACTGTGCTAGTTGATCCAGCATAACTTTACACTATACTTTTCAGGCGTTTACTGAATTATTTTATGTGAAGTTCTTTTGGTTTCTCCTGGTTTCCTAGCAATATCCACTAACAGTTCTGTATGTAACGTGCTCTTTCCAGTAGTTATAGTTAATATGGGAGGGGATGGAATCGCCCCCAGAACGTAGACTGAAAATAAACTTCTAGTAGAAGTTTCTGCTCTCAGTGTTTTAAGATTTTCCGAAAGCATACTGGGTGTTAAACCACTTGAAATACCAGTACGTGCTCCCGAAATAATTTCCATTGCGTGGATTGATCTCTCAACTACAAACTCACCAGTGGAAAGAGCAAGATGTTTTAGGTTGCTGTTGTCACCCTGCGCATTAAATGAGATAATGCTGATGACGGCCCCGGCAGCGGTAACGTTCGGCATGACATCCATTAACGTCGGTTTTGACGTTTCTGTACCGTCAGTGATAACTACTACAAAGGCGTCTGTTGCGTTCTGGTCGTGTTGCTTAAGAGCCTGCAGAAACGGTAGAGTTGTACACTTTAAATAGAAGAAAAAGAAATCATCGTACACGTATGTAATAGTTAACAGGGAAACTCCGAAACAAGACAGAATTGCTAGGTTTTATCAAAGACGCTTTAAATGTTTGATAATACTAAACAATCCTTTTAGTATCAATAAAGTGCATACATGAACAATAATAAGAGAGCATAATTCTCAGTCAAAGCCGGCGCAAAACTGTGTACCTTTTTGCGTCTTTTGGAAAGCAAAAACAGTACAATGACTTGATCCGTAGTAGTAATAAAGGAGAGATCAAAGTAAAGACACTTCCGCCTACCATTTTTCAAGATTGTAGGCGGAAGAACAAACATAAAAATAGTTTCGTACTCGTCGTTTGTTCAATTCTGTAGAGTTTAGTATATACGGTAAATGGTGATGGGACAAGATTGTTTTTACTAGACCACGCGTTATAAAATCCATCCCCATATTGTACTAGACCTCTATAGCCTTAAGCACGGCTGCTCCTAGACTTGTGTCGCCCTCTCCTCCCGCCGGAAGTCTGCTTGATATGGACCTGCGCTCTCGCTGTGTTCGAAGTTTCTGGATAGGGGAGATAAGTTTGGCCTCGTGCGAGAAGGAGACAACTCCTAGTGAAACGTCATCATGGAGACCATCTTCGATAAAAGACGTGGCAGCTTGTCTGGCTCTCCTCAACTTGTTTTCTTCCTGTGGGAAAAGAATAGATTATTTAAAAAGTGACAAGTAACGCATATAGACTTCTTGTTAAAGACCGAGCTTGATTCATAGAATCAAATCCAAAACAGAGAGATGTTGGAAATATTTTATCACATCAGCATCTGAACTCCTAAGGAGAAATATGTGGTTTTAGAATAGCTGTACGCTTGTAAAATATGTAATACTTGTAATTACATGAACCTGTACGATAATTAAATATAACTTGTATGCATCACTACTGTAGGCCTATGTATGTAGAATGTTTACAAACACTGTCCAAGAAATTCCCACGATGACAAATTAAGAAGTTTTATTTTTTCTTTTAGGTTATCTTAATATGAAAAAGTCTGAGGTGAAGTAACTCGACAGACGAAGTTAATGAATGAAATGGTGCAGCGTTTTCCTTTCTTTTTATTTTTTTCTTAAAGCAGGCCTTCTAAACAACACTCAAACCTTTACCAGCTGTGTGAATTAGAATCTCTTCATTAATAGCAATGACATAATCGTTGTCTTTTTTTATCAATGTTATCTTATACTCTCATTTTCCATGTCAGCTTTGACAATTCTTGATTTGTACTTGAGTAATAATAGAATAGTTACTACGAAATGTTAATGTTAAAAAGTTTAAGCTCGCAGTTTGATTTTGCGATGAAACACCGTCTCTCTCCTTTTTTTTCTTTCTCGCTCTAAAAAAACATGCAAAATGTAAGCCTGCTGCTCTTTTTTTTTTTTTTTTTTTACAAACAACCATATTGCATATTGGAGGTATTTACTTCCTTCACAAAACTAACGGTAAAGAGTGGAGATCTTCTCTTCTTGCATAGAACTATTGGTACATAGTGGATATCTTAACTTCTTGAATGCAGCCGTCGATATAATGGTGGGGATTTTTTCTTCCTGAATGCAGATGCCGATACAAGTTGTCTTATACCTGTAGTTTCTTAAGAAAACCATCGACACAAAGTAGAGATGTTCATGTTATGAATGGTCTCTCATGCGTCGTTGACATATTCACCTCTTGCTCTGTACCACCATTACACCATGTTGGAGAAATTAAATTTTGCATGCAACTGTCGATGTCTTAGTTCTTTTAACTTTATATAACAAACTTCTGAGGGCAACGGCTCTCTTTTCCTTGCAAAGACATTGGTTTCGTCAACATGCCGAGGTACTAAAAATTTACCAGATTACGAAAAAGGTACTGTTTCAGATTTATTAAACATCGCATTACGCCTCTAACTTAAATACGATACAAACACCACCACTTAAAAGTACCGTAACACAGAAAAACAAACTAAATCAGGTAGACTTTAATGTTAGCTACCGCTCGCCATTAGGTTTTTCTTACCTCCATGCTGTTGGACGCGTCCAGTGCGAGAACCATACGTCTAGTGGTTGTCAGTCTGACTATCTTAAACACTGGACGTGTGTCCGCCACATCTCGGGCAGGGTTCGCTCCATTCACAAAATCTGACAGGATGAAAGGACAAAAGGTTGAGCACATCTTCTTTGGCTAGTTCAGCGCTTCCTAAGCCTCCGTGGGATTTATGAATGATTGTAAAGCATTTTGTTATAGGCTTGCGGGTTTTGAATGAACCAATTTGTAGGTAAAACAGATAGTATAATACTCTTCTGTAGGTACAAACAGTATCCGCTTGTAAGATAACATTTTTAACAATATTTAGGCACGTTGATTTTTATCGTAATTTGATTGGCTTTCGTTTATGCGCAATGCATCTTACCAAACTGCGCCAATTATTAACACCCATCTAATTACCTCTACAGTATAAAGCCCGTGCATAATAATATTTTAGAGATTATTGCGATCCGCATAACAAGATTCAAGGTGGTACGCCAATAGCATTTCTAGAAGGCCATTTCTGGCTATAAAAGCAAGTTGGTTTTATTGCGAGAGGGAGCACTGAGAGAGAAAGTCAGATAGTGGCAGATGTTCATGGGTGCGGATCCAAAGAACTGGGCAGCTTGGTGTTTTTTTTTTATTCCGTTCTTCTGCCAACAAAATTTTTGGAGAAGACTCTTTACTTCGTTTCAGATTACGAAACTAAGGAAATCTCTCAACAACCAAGACATTTTACGAAGGACTTGCGATCCGCACGTCGCTCTTTGTATCAAGCCTACCTGGGGATTCTGCTATGACGGACCATGTGCTTCGGCTGCCACACAACCTGTTGTGTCGGCTAGGACTTTCATAATTGTGCACACGTCTTGGATTACTCTTGTCATCGTTGCAGAACTCTGTGATCTGTGGCATAGAAGTATTGGAGTTGTTGTAGGTACCGTAGTGACGGTGATTGTCGCTTTAGCTATGGGAATGGTAGGTAAAATGTGAGTGTTATGATGGTGGTGGTAATGATATTATGGTGATGGTGATGAATGTGCACTATATATCCCTTTCGGGTAATTCGTCTTCGTTACTCAGCGTAACTGTGTCACCACAGAGCAGCGCCACTAATCCCCCAGCAGACCAGTACATTTGAAGCCTGTAGCTAGGTACCCATTTTACAGTAGGGTGGACTGGGCAAAGTTAGGGCAATGCAGAAGCGGTGTTCGTGTTGGATCGTCATGAATTTATGATGTGATAGCAGCCGTGGTTGTAGCTGAGCTGTACTCCTCTAAAACAGCTTTTGTCTCCTTACTCACCGTGGGCACAAACTCCCTGTCCATGATGGAGGCGGTGATGTTATCGTTGTAACGACCCAGCGTGTACGGGCTGAACACACAGTTCTCATCATACATGCCCGTTTGTGGATCTACTATGTGACACAGCTCCGCACGGCCCGTGGTCGGATTTACTCTGGATGCATTGAATACATTGAGATTGATCATCGTCATTTGGTGTTTTTGTTTTGAGGCATTTTGGCTTAAAAAGAATACTATTTGTCTAAAAAAATAAACTCATAACTTCGGTACGTCCCGACGTGTCCATGGTTGCTTAGACGTTTTACTTTCTTTCAATTTTTTTAAACTGCAGCAGGAAGTTTTTGTAATCATTTTAAACTTTTTGGTTACCATCGTACCTTTAAAATTTTATGGAGACTTTTTAAACGCATTTAATCGTAAAAGATACATTTTAATGCATCCAACCTTTTTAAACATTAAATATTACATAAATATTTAAATATTTTGAGTGTAAAACAGCTACAATACTCACTCCACTGATGTGACTTTGGAACACAATGAACTTTTTCAAGCTTATTTAGTTTACCCGGTAACTAATTGTTATTACTTGAGGCTATGTTTTTTACGTCCGAGGTGTAAAAATGGACCTTTCACCAATGCAATTTTGTCAATTTATATATGTGTTCAATTGTCCAAAGAGCGTGTTATTGTTTTTAGAAAACCCTAAAAACTTGGAAGGCTTGACGAGTGTAACATCAAATTTAATAAGAATGGATTTTTAACATATATCATTAAACAAACTTTAATGCAATTGTCTTTTCCTGTACATAAAAGTACTTCTTCCACTCTTAGTGTAGAACTATTTATCAATTACAAAATTTGAGTAAGATGGATTCTTAAAACCCTACGCTGTTGAATCCAAGAGCTGACCATCAATCGGCTTGTCAATTATAATTATACAGCTTTCACATACCAGTGACGCGTTTGCTACTTCGTTAAGAAATAAGTGCCAGTAATGCGCCAGCCACTTTTTCAATCTCTTCATACATATCATTCATGCGTTCTTCAATAATCTAATAGCATGCAGTTTTTAGCATGGTTATTAAAGAAGCCATTTTTAACGTTTTTAAGAACCGTACACAAACCATTGTTGCGTTTGTCATTTTATAAGCACCTTCTTCTTTCCAGTATTATCCTTGGTGCGTTCTTGACACGTCTGACATGCCCTTAAAGCGTTTGCCAATTTTCAAACACACCTTTTACATGACCTATGTGTTCGCCATCACCAATTTTTTTGCCATTCTAAGCACATTTAGTGCTTCATTAATATTTTTGCCAATAGAATCAAATCACGCGCACCTTTAGTGCATTACTACTTTTGCGGACCATCAATACGTATGCTAATTGCTAGAAACATTTAACGCACCAATCATACGTTTGCCAACTTCTACGCGCCTGTAACGTACTATTAGTACGTTCGACGATTTTTATATGCCTATAACGCACTATTAATGTACTCGCCAATTTGTAAACAACTAACGTGTACCATACATGTGTTCGCCAATTTCTGAGCAAAACTAATGTTATAGACCATTGATGCGCTTTTCAAGTGCTAACCACCCCAAATTAGTACGCGCTTAAATCAGGTGTAAGACCATGACCCTTACCTGTAGATTCTGCCCACCATGTGAATATTGCATCTAACGGCTTCAAGGTTGCCTGTGGTCGGCGAGAAGTAAAATTGTTGCTCTCCATCTCTTGCAAATTCTTCGAACACGCCCCAGCGGAATTTAGCCCACTCGTGGACAAAGAGGCGCCCTGGTGAGGAACAGTTAAAGTAATGGTATATATATATACAGTGCTTAATCAAATCGGATGTAAAAGTGCTCTGTATGTGTGTATGTCTAGGGGGGGGGGGGGGTTGGAGGAATGACCGCAATAGTTAAACATAAGTCTTTTCTGAAACCACCTAGGAACATCAGTTAGAATAGCACATCGGTCACAGCGACCCAAATATACCTTTTCAACTTAAAAAGTTGCAAAAATCAAAACTACACATCTAGCACACTGATGTAAACATAAAACCTATGAATTCCCATATCACAGGGCTACAGTTATAACAGCGCATCCACCTAATAGTCTGACAAGATTTTTCACTTTCTATAGCGAGATGTTCATTTCACGCCTGGGTGAGAAGAGGAAAGGTATGTAGAGGACTTTTCCAAGGACTGCACGTCGACTTACCAAACCAGGGCTCTAATCCCGGACAAACTGGTCAGTTTGTTTGACTGATTTTTTAACGTCCCAGTCAACCTCGAGGTTACATCAGAGACGGCGCTGGGGCCAATTGAAAGCGTGCTGCCGCAGTGTGGTGTAAGGAGCGCTTGTGTAAATCACACCCAGTCACATTATCCTGACACCGGGCCGACCAGACTTAACATTAAATCCATAATGCCAGACACTAGGCAGATCAGCTGGTTTGACTCGGTCGGGGATAGAACCCCGCACCTCCCGATCTCTGAGCGAGTGTCTTACCGCTAGGCCACAGAGCCGGTGACAAACTGGTCAGGAATCTAAGTTTCTACCAATAGTCCACGACGCAACATGAAGGGGAATATTTGTAATGGTCTACGTAAACCTTGTTCTTATAGTTGTCACTTGACCACAGATTCTAGTTATATGCCAGTACCCTAAACCTCAAACCTAATTCCATCCTTGCTTCCTTAGCCCCCTTTATCTTTACTATAACTGTTTAATCCTCTGCCACACTTGCATGTGCTCTTTTTTTGCTACATGTATTAGTAACATTTTTTAGGTCCTCATCGTTCCCTTTTTAAACCATTTCCTCCGAATTTAATTATGAATGGAGAATTATACTGTTGAACTCTATATTTTTAATTTTCGAGGATTTAGTATTGCCGACATTTTCCCAATGTGCAGAGCAACTGGAGATCCGGCTTCACATACTAATGTTAATTTAGTTGTAATCATCAGAAATGTTTAGCCATCCTGGTGCTTGGACCGGTTCTCATGCGGTTCCCTCGCTTCAGATAGGCAGGTAAACATCTTTACTTACCGATACAATATTTTTTGGTCCAATGAGTTTTTTGTCAAAGTTTGTTTTCATAGAGTCAAATCGAAATTAATGCCCCTAGTTTATCTCGGATGTTGCTTATAGACACAATTTAGAAAAATTAAAAGGTTTCTAATCTATATTAAACTGTTGACAAGCTGATTGCGTTACACAACTTTCCACAAAACCATGAGATTTTGCTCCCTTTCAATAGGCTTACCTTGATATTTTCTTCTAGGCTTGAAAATGTCAGTGAAAATATTAATGCGAACCCCTGCAACACCGCAACCTCCATAAGATCTTGTAGAGGCTCCAGATAGGTGGCGCCCTGGGGGTGGCGTCCCTTGGCCGCCATCCCATCCTGTTCTAGGAGAAGGCGTTGATAACGGCGACGGGTCTTTTTCGTGCTGTGCTATGGTATCACCGGATGACCTTCTTTTACGTGCTAAAGATGCAGGTGGGTCTATGTGTAGAAACACACAGTTTTATATGTGTTTGTAATATCGTTCAAGAATGAAGTACAAACTTGCTTTTTTATTTGATAAAATAAAAATAAGATAATTATAATACTTCTGGTCAAGCATAAAAATCATAGGCCTACACATTTGTCGCAGATATGGTCTGGTGGAAAAACGAAACAGGCATTTATGATAATTTATCATAGAGACTGTACATATTACGTAAATGTTGCATTTTGCTATCAAAATGGTGGACCCTTACGGAAGTAAAATTATAACTCTTTTGTGCTGTGAATTAATAAGAGTCTACGAAAATTAGGATAACATTGATCCACTCACAAAAACGTTTTACTCTAACGCCTGGGAGCGTCCGCCCTTTTGAGAGCGAAATGCAATATTTTTGTAATATGCCCAGCCTCAATAAATAGAAGTGTGCAAGGCTTTAAAATACATTACCATACAGTTGCAAATAAGATTGACAAAGTTGTTTGAGTTTTCGAGAATCAGCTACGGCACTAGAAATTATAAACTTCCGGTCAGGTTGTTTAACTTTTAACTGACCTTGTACAATGACGTCAGCATTTGAGAAGAGTTCAGATGTGGCTGGACTCCAAGCAGCGTCAGGTGCCCACGAGTGCGGGACCAGGATAGTCACATGACTGAAGTAAGCTCTCTTGGCGGTAGCCAGGTACAGGTAAGCTGACGCCTCTGTGAGCATTGCCTAGAGCAAGGGTGAATGATGGTTCATCAATAGTGCACAGTAGATAATATAGTATACGTTGGAAGCCTAAGGTAGTTTATCTCCACTGGTATTAGATACTATCAAAATAAAGTAAACAAAAGATTGTTGGTCGAAAGCTTAATATTACCATCTGTATTAAAACTGCCAGAGAAATAGATACTTGGTGACACAGCCATGATGCTCACTACAAAACCACTATAAAGCCACCAGCCATGGTTGAGGTTAGGCAGGTAAGGTAAACAATAATGGGAGAAATCATTTTACTCAGCAATACCTAACAAAGTTTCGATCCGCAAATTATCCCCCGTAATGCGTTGTTTTATTTTAAATAACTTTTCTGGGCTATAATTCTTGTTAAAATCACGAGAGAATATCCGAAACATTTCTTTTTCAAATATAAATATGGAATAAAGTAAGTCTGAAGAAACTTCTAAGCTAAGGTGGCAGCCAACGTTATAACAGTTGAGTGACGCTTGGTCACAAAACTATTACTACATATTATGTTCAATCTGTACAGCGAATATCTACTGCAAGAGGAAATCTCCAAAAAGAGCGGCATATGCATACCCATCAACGGTATCAACATCAACAACATCCGATATGTCGATGACACTGTCATCATAGCACAGTCAGAAGAAAAACTTCAGGCTTTTTTGGGTCGCATCGTTGACAAATGCAAAGAGTATGGCATGGAGATCAACGCGAAGAAGACCAAGACGATGCACATTGGAAGGGACACAAAGACGCTTATAATTACAGTGGGAAACGCAGTGTTCGAGCAGGTCTCGAAGTATTCATACCTTGGACACATGATCACGGAGGACGTTGCCGTACAAATATGGATTGAAAAGACGAGGCAAAAGTTTTGGGAGAACAAAGAGCTGCTACTGGTCTCAATACTAAGAAAAGAATCCTGGCGTACTACATATTCTCAGTCTTCAACTATGCGAAGCATGGACCTATTCCAAGACGGTTCAAAAGAAGATACAGACGTTCGAAATGTGGTGCTGCAGGATACTTCCTAAAGTCCCATGGACAGAAAAGAAAACCAACAAAGAAATTATACAAATGGCTGATGTCGGCGAAAGACTGTTGCAACAACTTATGAAGAGGAAACTTAGGTATGCTGGGCACATCATGAGAGGCAGCTCGGGGCCTTTGCTACAACTATCCCAAGAGGGGAAAATCGAAGGGAAGAGAGGACAGGGAAGGCCAAGAAGGAACTGGATGGACGATGTAAAGAAATGGCCAGGGTTGACAAGCTATGGAGATACGAAACGGAAGGCCGAGAACAGAGAAGAATGGAGAGACATGGTTGCCACCGGACGGCACTTGATTATTACTATTATTAAATAGTCTATTTTAGAAAGATAACTTAAGCGATTTAACCAGGGGTAGCATGGCTAAGCGGTTTGCTAGCCGAACTTGTGATCCGTTGCGGGTTCGATTCCCAACCACGACTAATGATGTAATTGCCATGGGAAAGCAACTCATCCATACTTTCCTCAGCCCACCTAGTGTAAAATGGATACCTGGCTATAGTAGTAGTCTGGTAGAATGCTAATATTCGAGCGTGTAACAGGCAGACTTACTGTGATGCTCTTAAGTTGAATTTTTCCTGGAGTGTAATGGTCTGTTTGGGAAAAGGTGTCTAGACTGTCTATAACCATCTTTAAAAAGCCACTACAAACAATGCAGCTGCTTTGCTGAAATTATTTACCAAAGGCTCCCAAATTATATTCCTTCTATTTAAAATAACTTACAATTACATGAATTTTAAAAATGGCGAGCCGTGCAAAGTTATGGAGATGTTGTTGTTTGTTACTTCTCGTACATGCCAACAGGTTGCTGACTCTTTAGAGGCTTACATTTAAATATTAATATAAAAACCAAAGTCATCCCCAAGGGATCGAATGCAGTTAATTTGAAAAGTGTTTTTTTTAACCGTCAAGGAATCAACCATCGTTCTTAGCTTTATGGCGAATTTACTTTGCATTGACGGTTGAGAGCATTAGAAAATCGTTCATTTCTAAACGACTCAATTTGAAAATTGCATTCGACTTGTTACACCAATGTCTCTTCAATCTACTTTGAATGACCTTTATCATGTTTCACGATCGACTATCTTATCAGAGAGAGAGAGACAGACAGAGAGAGACAGACAGACAGAGGCAATTAGAGAGAGGGGAGAGAGATAGAGAGAGAGAGAGAGAGAGAGAGAGAGAGAGAGAGAGAGAGAGAGAGAGAGAGAGAGAGAGGAAAATAGAAAAGTGCCACCGACAAACAATTTATTGGGGAGAAGAAGTGTTCACTGACAAAATATGCAGGTCAAATTAAAACAAACTACAAATGCTGCTTCTGTCCGTATGACAAAAATGACGATGATGACGCCTGTAGGCTTAAAGTCGACTACCCTTGAGGTGCATGCGTTGACGAGGAGTTTCCTTCCTGCACTTTGGAGTCAAATACAGCCAAGAGCGAACAATATAGGCCATGCCTACTGTCAGAACACGATCTGATCTTGTTCTTGGAAGAGTTAATAAACTGAGGGTGGTAGATATTAAACTTAAGACTGATCATGCTTTAATTCAAACATAATACTCGTTAGAGCAGTTCAAATTAATTCCAATTGTGATGCACAAACAATCAGCTGTTTCTTGACCTAGCCTGGGCCGTAAAACCTCTCGTTCTGTTGTGTTGCGGCCTATATACACAAAAACTCAGAAAGAAAGATGGCGTTCTTCTTCTTCTTCTCATAATAAAATATTGCAAAATCTAGCAAGAAGTAAATTAAAGTATAGCATAGGCCTTATGGCAAACATTTGAAATCTTCACAAAACTTTTGTCAAGTAGGATAACAAATTGTGCAAAATTGGGTGAATAATTATAAAAGAACTATTGCGCTTCTTAAAACCGGTGGAGAGAAATTTGGTATTCTAACCATAGTGAAATGTATTTGATGCATTATTTAGTGGAAAGTCAATTCCCGGTGCTTCTGCCAATGACTCAAAATTAACATGAAATGATTCACCAAAACGATGGGAGTAATTGGAAACAAGAAAAATGGACCGACGAGTAGAATCCAACTGAACAATATTTATGGAAAAACAGTAAAAAGCTACAAAAAGAAATGGAAATATTTAATTCTAAAACTATGTGCAGCATAACGCAACAACTGGGGCTCATTATACAAAGTGCAATAGAAAATAAATTTTGAATTTAAAAAGGCCCACATGCCTTTCCGGTTCAGCGAATCTCGCCTAATTTGAAGTAACAAGAGGGCATTGATTGTACATTGTACTTGTACTCACAAAACGACTGACAAATATTTAGTTGTCATAGTTAGGCCAACAAGACAATGTGTATACTACATGTTTATTCCAGTGCTCTGAGCAGGTTATCGCCCATGGCTACCCCTAACTAAACTCTGTTTGTTAGAGGGACGTTTTTGCGAGTGTATAATGATGTACTATTATACACTGACAGTACGATTTTAAAGCCTTGCACGCTTCTCTATATTGAGGCTATGCACGTAACAAACAATATTGCATTTCGCTCTCAAATTGAGATTGGTACTAACAGTTCTGTACAAACATAGCGAGGGGGTAAAACAGTTATTAAGTCATGTCAAGTTTAGAATGATCCCTAACATAGATCTTTATTCGTTGTGTGTTTTTACGAACAGTTCACAGCTGTTTGGTTGGTTGTTTGAATTTTAACGTCTCTTTTCAACTACAAGGTTATATCAGAGACGACGCTTGGGACAATTGAAAGCGTGCTGCCACACTGTGATGTAAAGAGCACTTGCATGCACCACACCCAGTCACATTATCCTGAAACCGGGCCGACCAGACTTAGCACTATATCCATAATGCCAGACACTATGCGGATCAGCTGCTAATACCAGTTTTAAAGTCCCTGGTTTGACTCGGCCGGGGATCGAACCCCGCACCTCCCGATCTCTGAGCGAGTGTCTTACCGCTAGGCCACAGAGCCGGTGTGGTGGTTTCAGGGCTTGGAGGCTGGAAAAGGTAAGACAGTAAAAGATAGAGGTGAAAAGAGATAGGAAAGAAGAAAAGCCCACTAGAGTCCCTCAACCAACCACCTATCATAAAAATTAATAAGGTCTTAGATTTCGGACATTTATGCCTGGATTATCAGGAGAGGGCTTATTTTTGGAAAGTAGGCCTACAGAAAAAGACTGTTGTCTCTAACAACAAATAAAGAAAGATACCTACCATCATTTCTATCATCTTCGATTCTTACCTTAAACTTAGCCAGTTCGTTTAAAATAAAATCAATCTGATATTGCCATCTTTCTGTAAATCTATACCATTACCTCAATATAAAACTTACCAGAGCGTTTGCATAATTATATTCAATACATGGAACTCGTTTTCGTGCATGGATTTGATTTATTTAATGAAAGAGAGAGAGAAAGGGGGGGGGGGTAGTATGTGTGTATTTTTCTTTTTTATCATTGTTCGTATTTCATTGTTTAATGTATATCATCATGATATGCAACTGTGCAAACAAAGTTCGTGCGGGATGAATACAATCTATCTTATCTCATCTTTTCACTGCATGTAGAAGGGGTGGCAGCGATGTGGTCCGTATCATGTAGCCTTGTGGAGCTATAGCCTGGAGTATAAAGCTCGATTTGGTCGAGACATATCCACTACCAATGATATCTTGTGAATTTCCTACAACGACAACGCCGTTTGCCGATGGCGGCAACAACAGTAACATAAGTTACAACAACAACAACAATAAGAAGAATAACAACAACATAACAAGCACTAAACGAACTCGGCGGACACCGTGCTGCTTCAGGACGATCTGAACACACGCAATCACCTTGAGTTTGTCGACAAGCGTAGCATCTTGAGGCACGTCCGGTCCGATAGCCACCAGCACGCCCTTGTAGCCATTGTTGTCCAGGGTGATAGCTGTTGGTCTGGACACGGCGCTGATACCAGCAATCCACGCCGCACATGGGATGGTTGCCCAACAAAGGAATGTCCAACGGATGGACATTGTCCACTGATAAATAGTCTCCACAGATATCGAGACACAGATTCAGCCCTTGACAGTATCTCCGCTTTGATAACTTTGTAAATAGTGATGACTTAATCTCTTATATAATGGAGATAACTTGTTAAAACGCGAGACAGTCACAAGGACAGATGTTAGATGTATTCTCAGTTTGTTCTAATGTTATTCTAAACAAGTAAAATAATGATTTGCACTTATTATGAGCCTTTTAAAAGCGGATGAAACAAAGTCTATTCTCATTATTTTAAAAGTTACAAAGAACGCTGACGTTGGTATAAAAAGTTCTGAGAGAGAGAGAGGGAGATCTAAAAACTTGGAGTATATCTATAAAGTAGATAAGGATCCATAAAGGATGCAAGTAAATCTGTACGATCTAGATAATAGTTTATAAAAAGCAGATTAATAACTTATTACTTCTTGACACAAGAAAAAAACAATACTACCTAAGTTAT